>JACCGJ010009161.1:0-45824 GCA_013407085.1 Atriophallophorus winterbourni
AACCTCAAGGCTCAATCTTGAGAACAATATTATTTATCGTGTACGAGAAAGATATTCCTGAAAATGTACGTAGTAAATGTATTTTATATTCGGATGACATCAAATTTTAGGCTTGTGTACGCACCATAGAAGGTTGCTACCTGTTACAACATTTTCTTGAAGCACTTCATAAGTAATGCTCACGAAACTGCCTGCCATTGAACATTCAAAATGTAAAATGTTAAAAGTCGGTAGATGCTTCGAATTCACAAAATCTCTGGGATCTCGTAGGTTTTAGAAGAGAAAGACATAGGTGTGTAGATTAACAGTAACTTGAACACTTCACGGCAGTGTTCTGTGGATTACAAAAGTCCTGGCAAAGCTTAGCACCTCTCAGAGTGATATTCTGTAGTTTCAAAATGCAGGTACACTCATGGATAATTTACACCTATATCCGGCTAACGATGAAATACGCTGTTCAAGCATGATAACCATGGTTAAAATAAGGTCATGGCTTTTAGGCAACGCGTATGCCACCGCGCTAAAAAAACTGGTGACCGGACTACACAACATGCTATACAAGGAGTGGATTGCAACTCTGAACATATTTGACTTTTCGTAATGTCGTGTCAGGTGTGAATTTCTCTTGTGGTTAAACATTCTGCATACAGTGGATCTTCCTCTCGAAAACCAATTTCACCGGCAAGAAGCACGTGGTAGAAGCTACAAGTTTATTATTCCACGCTCTAGATCAAATTGTCGAAGGTTCGTCTTTGCAACCTGAGTTAGTTTCAAATGGAACTCTCCTCCCCCCATATGATTTGTGCATCAAACTTAATTGTATGCAAGGTTGAACTTGTCAAGTATATGTTGACCAAATCTTACCTCGCACCCCATTACATAATCTGACTTTCCGTATTGACAAAACATTTTTGATGTTTTTATACATTCACGATATTTTTAATCAATGGTTATTGTGAGGTATTTGCTTTCTGGACCAACTTCTAATTGTGGAAACGTATTACCTGAAGCCTGTGTGACAAACGTAGTGTTTGTTAAAACGATGGTATTCGATTCATTCTTCGATTTACGAGAGAGAAAACCCTAATCCAGATATCGTTTGCGCAGCAAATTTCGGAAAAATTAAGCATTCTCGGCAAGCGTTTTTCACTTAAATGGCGAAAAATCAAGCACATTTATATTATATATAATCACAAGCCTGTTCCATGCCAAGTGGGTTAAGATACTGTCAAGATGTTGATGCCATGACAAATATGAGAATAAAATACGAATAGTCTCCAGCGTGTCTCCGCAGATATATACATGTCAACCACATACACCGGAATCATTAAGTTTGTTTGCTTCCACGGCCATTTCGAAATTCGTTGTCAAGACATTTCATGCCAACCTGTTTTGTGCGCAAACCCTCGCCAAATCGAAAACCATCCACCCAAAATGAGAAACTGCATATTTTTCAAAAGTGGTTAGTGTTTCACAACTAAGGTAAGTTTTGAAAACGTGCAAATCTGTCTTAAGAATGTTTGGGTTAATGTTAGACTTATTAGCGATTGACTTACGCATTTTGCATGATAATGGTGTGCTCTACATCTTCCGAGAGCAGTAGATAAGGAAGTTTCGATATTTTGAATAACTATGGACAATTTCTATAGAAACAAATCATAAGGATTGAAAAGAAGAGAATTTTATATATAATATAACTCACGAATAGCTGCTAAATTTACCGATCGTGCTTACATGCCAATTTTATGGAAACGATATATCTAACAACTTAATTTCATTGTGTAATTAACTTCTGCCAGGTAATGGCACGGAAGAAGCGTGAGTCAATTATTGCGACATTTTCACTGGAAATGCTATTCTAAGAAAATCTCTCGAAATGTTATATGTCTTCGTTTGATATGTTAGGCAGGAACAACTTTTCAATCGAATATACACTCGTACGTGTTTCAAACCACTGCCTCATCCAAATGAGTTCAAAGAGCAACAAACTTGTGATTGGGCTTGTGTGACACACATACATGCAAATGGGTATTTTGGTTTCGAGACCACGGCTTCAATCTCAACATCAAGTTTTTAGGCGAACGTGATTGATCAGGTCCAAACTAACCCTACAGAGGCTTACAATTGCATAAGCTGTTCGCAATTTCTAAATTGTATGACGACGTGCAGATCGAAATCGTATAATCCTTATATATTGACTGCAAATAACACGAAACCGGTCATCGGGTGTGTGTGATGGAAATGCCTGAAAATGATTTTTTTGTTCATTTTCATTTACATGTTTTCGGGCACATATGATTGAATAGCTTGATCGTGCCAGCCTTATCTAGCAGTGTTATACAAGCGCAAATTGTTGATTGTACACTTGTTTCATTGACAAGAAGCACGTGGTAGCAGATCGCATGCCTACAAGTTAATTATTCAACACTCTATATTCTTCCATATATGACATGCATATGTAGTTTCTGTGGCTCAAACGGAATTATGAAAAGAGGAAATTTGTAGAATCTTCGAAATGACAAATAGAGCTTGCTGTTCTTGCACACCTTCATACACAAGCATATATTATTCCTTTTCCCGCTGTGTTTAGCTTTGTGATTGTGTGCTCATATGTATTCAAGGTCACAGAATGAACTTGAATTTATGACATTGAATATTAAAAAATAATTTTGTTTCAGTTATACCAGGACCAACTGCAGATGACTCCTACATTGTTTACTATAATTTGTTCTTTGATCTACTCTAAATCATAACCATTTAAACAGGTATTGCTTCGAGAGAATGATAATACTTGGAGTAATAAAATGTCAGAGAATTCTCATTCGCAAATAATATAGACTGTTCGAATTTGCGAGCCATGAATACAAAAGAATTTATCGATAAAATCGATGAGCATTTAGAATTCAGTTGTTCCGTGCTACCGTGATCCGTCACCAGAAAACAATAATTGACTTCTATTTCGATATAGAAGAATACGCACGTTGTCTATTGATATTCTTTTTGAGCAGACCAGTGAAAAAGTGCTAAACAATTATTAAAATTGATCCACTCAGACACGATGAACCTTGATTCTCGTGTATCATGTCATCTGGGCAGAATATCTTAATGTGAGGATACTTTTTTTATTTTGATAATTCCCACAATATTCTCAGATTATTGTTCCTAAAATTTATATGACGTTTACAAAATGGCAGTGTTACACGGAACAACACATAATATGTCCCACATTTTCGTTGTGAATGGAATGAGATGCTTATCGTTTGCCAAACAATTATATTGTTTCCCGTAACAGGCAAAATAAAGGTATGTTACTTGTAAACGCATTCTGACCATTCTGAACAAATTGAAGAAAATGAAGGACAAGCGTTTATACGAAAATTTCGAAATTTTAGCTTAAAAACAAGTGTTAAATAAAACACAACGAATACTGTCAAAAGTTGCACATAAAAAAATATTCACCCACTCACTCAGTCCTCTTCGTGCCGTGTGGCACATGAGACGAAGACAACTTCACGCCAGTGGTTCCGGTCTGTCGCTGCTTCCGTTGCCATCTCCACCGTGAATCCTTGTGCATGTAGTTCGCGTTCCAACGTTGTGCACCAAGTTCCCTTAGGCCGTCCCCTTTTTCGTTTACCTTGTATGCGCCAGTGAATGGCTACCTTCGTATGTGAACTGGGATTCATCCCCCATTATAAAATTATATTCACCAAAACTAAAAGCATGGAATCATCAAGATAAATTTGGTCGTATATGTTCAATAAGGCATTCTTTTTGGCATAGTTATCATGAAGCAAATGGGATAAATCACCTCCGATATGATAAAGTTCCAACAGGCAGTATGATGTGTTTCGCACGAGTCTTCGGAAAAGATTGACTATTTACAAGATCCTCATGCAGTGGAGGAGAATTATATTTTATGAGCAGATCGCCAAATGTAATATTTTATTTCCCCATTTTTGATGATGAAAAGTGCTTGAGCATCAAATGATCCTCATGCAAGTCTTTTGAAAGAAGTACAGGGATAATAGCATGTGAATATGAGGCAATATAAAAGAGCATATGAAGTGAGTAATACGCTTAGACTCAATGCCGAGAGAACAAAGAGGAAATGCATAAAAAAGCCTAAGAACTTCAGTAAGTAAAATAATATGACGATAAGCGGAAGTAAGGTTGTCAGATATGCTGACACATAGATTGTTGACGTATTTCCCATGAGTGAGTTCTGTGGACTTGGGAATTAGACAAATTGAGTTTTTTTGGATGAAGTTGGTAACGACCACCTGTAGATTCACTCGCCCACACAAAACGACATCGGTTTTTACGCCTTGAATAAACGAAAAACAATTATTCACATGCTTCACCATCACAAAACACAATTCATTAGACCGCTTTCGGCGTGTTAACCTTAATCAGGGAATAACGGTGTGATCAGGATGCGTATACGTTTGAAACAATTGAAGAATTATAAACAAGTTTGCGTTTGTATGTCAGTCTTTGGTGATGGTGGTACGACCAACCTGTTCAATCACATGTATGCAAACACATGTTTAATGCGCTTAAACCCATAACCATGAAACAAAATGCATTTCCATCACACATGCTTCACGACCGGTTTCGTGCCGTTTGCACTCATCAGGTAGGAACACTAAGACCAGGATCAGCATGCGTTGAAAACGTGGAAGAATGATGAACAAGTGGTTTATGTAAGCCACTTCTGGATAAGATTGGCATTACTAACCTGTTCAACCATACGCCTAGGTTGGAATTTATTTTCCGGGATTTATACGAATATGCTGCACAGAGAAATATTGCACTGCCTGAGCCTAGGGGACTTTGCCTAACTTTATGCGGATAGGCATTAATATTATTTTGAATTGTGAAATTGTTCTAAGCATAGGAAATCTAATTTAATCATTGTTGTCAGTATGTGACCCGTAAACATCCCCTATTTATGAGCTTACAAATTTTATGTATGTTATATATACACCCTTGGGAAATTTGTTTAAATTTCTCGAGCACTACATGTCATTGACTCATATTGTACGGTTAATTTCAATTAAACGTTGAAACCACGTTTGCAGAATTACATTATTTTTGAGCCAAACTTTTGATATACGCGATATCTTGTATTATTTATATTTATACCTTATTCGTAACCGAAAAGATGTGCTAATCCGTGACCTGCTGTTTGCCGACGATGCAGCCATTAATCCTCACTCACAAGTTTGCCGACAATTACTAAGGGACTGCTTTTCGTCGGCATGTGAAGACATTGGGTCGACAATCAGCATGAGCAACATCAAATTCCTTGGTCAAGGGATTGTATCGCCCCAAAGGATCACTGTTTTAAACTTTCATTTCAAACCAGTACATTATTTCACATATCTGGGTTCAACAATTGCGGATAACCACTTGCTAGAAAGCGGTTCGGCAGAGCTGTACGATCATGTCCCCTGGTTTGGGCAATTTGACTGTGAAGCAAAAAATGATGGTATTAATTTTTTAGGGTCGGCAGGAAAACCTCGACCAATACGCAATACACCAACGAAAGATAAATGTTTTCCATTTAAGTAGCATTCGTCGTAACTTGAACATATCGTGAATGAGCAATGTTACGAACGCCAATTTGAATCATAATGCTGGTCTAAAGAACACGCTCTACCTAATACGAGAGTGCCGTCTAAGTTAGCTGGGTCATGCGTACATAATAGAGAATGGTTGTAATTAAAAAAATCCAATCTATGCAAGATGAAATCAGGTATTCTACCATTGTATAGACATCGGTTCGACGGTTTTTCTTTACCTGGTTCGAGTATAGTGTAACCATTACAGTATTCTACCTGGGTGTGGCTGGGAAGATCTTAACAGCATACAGTGACTTACGAATTCATGACTAGTTTACCATTATTCCACTGTTTAGGGTATTGAGAACCTGAACTAGAATGCCCTTAGCTGATGATTGCAAACAGCACGAAACCGGTCATGGGATGGGTAGATGTATTTTTGTGCAAGCAGATGCCGAGAACTGGATTCCATTTTCATAAACTGATGTTGTAACACGCCTTCGCATTGCCTTATTCGGTTTTATGCTTTCTGTCATGTTCAGAAAAAACTTGCAAAGCTTCCCGGTAAGTGGTTTTGATCGTTACTCCATCTAACCCAGGGGTGCTTTTGTGGAAATCGGAAGATTCATCTGAACCATGGGAAGATTTGTATAGTTGGCTTTTTAATCACATAAACCTGACAATTATCACGTTTGACCATACTCTATCCATGAATTTCCCAGTGAAATGTGAAGCAGGTGAAGAGCATATATGAGGTATCTGAGAGTGCCGATTTGTATTGACAGCATTACGTAGAATAATGAATTTCATATGTAATTTCAATGACCATTTTCATTGATTTGAGTTGTTGACTTAGATCAACGGTGTGGATCGGTCATCGGAAGGTTGAGTGCGTCATTCTGATTCTGTTATAGCTCATATCCGAAATTGAGACGAGTTGGTTCCTACTTAGTCATGTTCGTTGTGCTGTGTGTAACACTTGGTCTGACGAAGCTTCTGTGTCAGCAGCGAAATATTATCCTGAAACTGCTCGAACTTTGTACTCGAATTACTTCGTAACATGAATACACAATGTGTCACAAACATTTTCTAACTAATTGTAAAAAGCGGTCATTAGGCGTGCCCGAATAAGCATAGAATATGAGCAAAATTCAAAACTCATGGAAATGATTATTGACCATTTATTACTTATTAGTAGCTCTTTGTCGACAAAAACAATTTATCCTAAAAATTCACAAATTATCAGTTTCGTATATTATGCCACATTTTGTTAAATATTTTATGATTTTTTAAAATATGCACACAAATTATAATTAACACAAATGAACACCTGATACGTTCGGGCTCAGCTCTCATCAATGATCAATGACCTTGAAATATTTTGCATGACCTTCATACGATTTATATGTGTACCGATTTAATTTCGCAGGTCTATCGACCATTGAAGAAGGTGAATAAATGCTTAATGAATTCCGTTTAATTATTAATATGCTAAATAAAAAGGAATTGATGTTGAATCATATTTTGGAATTAACGAAAATATGGTAGATAAAATCTATGATGTGCTATAGTTATGCGAATCTATTTTCCCAGATTGAACGACATCATGGATCCACAATTATCTTTGATTTACGTATGAGCTCTTAAGTGAGCGAATCAAGTAAATTGGAATAAATGCTTTGCACGGTGTAATGAGGTTTCGGTAACCCATTGACAGAGATACGAAAGCTGAATAAATTTGGCAACAAATTATTAACCCTTGCAACAATATGATACTGATAATGATCATCAAGTATGTCGTCAACTAATGTTTACTCATATTTTATCAAACACTTACACGTCTGATATCTGCAATAAACGTGCCTTTCAGTCACATAATATTTCTATAATCTCTACATCGTTTACAAGATTTTTCCATAAACGTTTGTAAGGGAATATTCAATACACCAGTATTCATTACCCTAACAATTAAAAACATTTTCATTTATAATTACCATACAGTTGTATATCTGCTACAATTTGTTCAAAGAAACCTCTAAACAAGTAACCCCTAGGGACATCTATGATAAACCGATTGCGAACAAAACTAAACAGATTACAAAATGTTCCAGCCCATCTCGCCCTCTTATCTGGGTTCACCACGGATTCAGCGATCCTACACTTGAATATGTTGATTATTAACCAACCGATGCACGCACGCACACTCTAACAAATCTTGACGAGCTTGATAGAAAATCGGACGGTTTAACAATCCAAAACCATCTAGTGACGACAGATGGTTTTGAACACTGTAGAGGAGCCTCATTACAGCCACTTCAACGAATGCTTATTCAGAACTGGCAGGAGAAGTCACACTCATTTCATAGATAATGCGAGACGCCAGGCTAAAACAAATAAAGGTGTAGAGCTGACTGCGAAGATAACTGAAGTATTTGTTCTAAATATGGTAAACAAATTGATCGCTGAATTTGTGTAGGCACGGAAACAGGAATCAGCTGATTGAGATAACTTTAGCTTCTGTAGGGAAAGATCAAACGTAGACATGATATTTATCTTAAGAAAACTTCAGGAATAAAAACACTCAATGAATCTTTGATCTCAACTTGAGTAACAATGTTTCAAATATACTCCGAGAGAGAGAGAGAAGTGGAACAATCGTAGCCTACGGTTTGAATGGTGTTTCACATTGTTAGAGGTTTTATCACCAGCAGTACGCTTGTTAAATGAATTGTAATTAGGACGTTTATCAGGAGCATTTATGTCCGATCACCAGCACTCCCGATCGTTGCCAGTGTTCATCAGCTGTCGTATATGTAAACGTTTATCATTTGTCATTAGACCGCACCTGAATAGAGGCGCTGACTAATTGGAGCTCAAGAATCAAGGTTAAAGATTTTATGGTGAAGAAAGAATCGCTTTACATGTAGCATTGGATGACAGTGATTGCAATCAAAAGTTTATTGAGGTGCATGTTTTGTGTGGGTTTATGTGGGTCGAGAAATTCTCGCACGTGTCGCTTGTTCCCTTTGGTTACGAACTTTATGTTGTTCCAATCGAAATGACTGCCTGAATTGATTGGTATATAGAGTGCTGCGCATTGCTTACTGTGGTTTCAGTATCAAGTGCTCGACGTACTCCTATGTTCAATATTTAGGACGATATTCATTCTTTCTTTCTTCGCAAGTTTTTCTAAAGTATTTGTGAAAATGATGTGTAATGTTGATAAGGTTTAGTGTGCGTTTCCTTTTTCAAATTGCCAAAGAACACGGACTTCCATTTCTCAGTCATGTGAAACATTCGTTGAACCAAGTTATCTTAGTTTGGGTTTAGTTGAGCCTGTTGTGAATATTGAAAATATCTGCTTCAAAGTAATGTGTTGCTCACACCCCCATCCCTCACACACCACTACCGGTTTCTGGTTGTTTGCCGTCCTCAGAATAAAAGTGGTTTATGTTAATTTTGCTCCAGGACACGAAACGGAAGCTAGCTATTCACGACAGTATATTTAGGACATACTTCAATGTGAGATGCAATCTAATAAAAACATTCATTGGGAAAAAACATACAGATAGTTTTGGGAGTTACAGTTACCATGTAGATTTATTGATCATTGTGATGGAAAAAGACGGACAGTCTGAAACCCTGGAATAAAAAACCAAAGCGTCAATTTTGTGTACTGTCACAATATGTGTTTTTGACGCCACAATAGCTTAGGGTAGATATGCCAATAAACAACCTAATAATATTTTCATCAAATTATCTTTTCGCATTCCAGAGATGGAGGTTTTTGACGGTGGTGAGTATATATTGTTAGATTGTTGATGTCCGTCATACATTTCAGAATCATGGCAAAATGACTCATTGTGAAATTTCATTACAGTTAAAGCGGGACAGACTAAGGATGAAACGGTAAGTCACCGAATTGGAACGTTCATCATAAAAGCATCCAATTAAACTACTGATGGCTCTATAAAACCAAAAAGGTTATATGACGTGCATTATCGATAATTGATAATCACACGCGTTTAAATAATGCGTAGAACAATTCACACGTGCACAGCACAAGAGCACAAATCGCTAAAAACCCCAATGACAATAATCACCATCTAGCTGTAATTCGGGTTTCAAATCTATTGCTAGAAAACCGGTCATACAGAAGCTTCTTTAGAAACACGATTTAATGACAATCATCAGTTGTTGTTGGATGTCATGTAGTACGGGAGTGTGGGTAAAAGAAATCAATCGTAGTGTGTACTTCAAGTGAACCGATTGAGGCGAAATCGATTGACAAATCGGATCGAAGTGACAACCGGGACAGCTAGGTTGAGGTCATTGTTGTGCTATATCAGATACGAGTGTGTTATGTTCCTTGTCATCCGCGTAATAAACCCATTTGTCTAATTTAAGATCTCTCGCGTTGTGAGGTTCTTGGGTGAATGCGATTACAGTTGGAAAGGCTGACCACAGAGTAACTCGGGACGCTATTGATAATTATATGGGTTGAGATCGTGGTCTGATGTGGTTAACACTGAAAAAAGGATTCAAATTCATAAAACAGAGTCGAACGCGGAAAAGGATAAATTTTGAAAACTGTTAGTGGAGTTAAAACATACCCCAAGCAAAACTTTATTTCATGGAATCTCATCGTTTGTTGAGGAACAAGGTTATTAAACTTGTCAAGGCGAATAAATAAATGTATCACATCAATCGGATGTATAAAATTGAACGAACTGATGCTCGTTTTCCATATCGTGAACAGTAGGACCAGAGTAAAGCCAGGCGTTTCCGCTTTACTAATCAGGAATGAATTCAGATGATGAATTAACACAATACAGGAAGTCGCGGTGAAACCTGGAAGTGTGATGGTGAGGCTATTCAGGATTAAAACAAAAAACCGCCGGGTGCTGATGAAATAACTCCGTTCCTCCAAGAAATGCGCCCATATTCTATTTTCGCAAGCCTCTAATATTTATAACCTGTTACTGAGTTGCAGCAAGCTTCCTACGGAATCGAAATATGGAGTATTCACTCCGATCCGATGTTTCGAACTACAAACCAGTCATACTAACGCCAGTGTTCTCTAAATTTCTCGAACGATTTGTAGCCAATGGATTGATCAAACGTTTCGAAAAGCATAAACTGCTTTTCATCTTACTGCACGGATTCAGGACAAGACACTCATGCCTCACCAATCCTCTCATAACTCACGATAACTTGACTCCAGCCCTGGACAGCGGAGACCCTATCTATGCTTGTTACTTGGATATGTCTAACGCTTTTGATTGTGATAACCACAGCATACTGCTACCGAAATTTGAGCACCTTGAAGTGGTTGCCAGATTATTGTCTTGGATACAGGATTACTTTACTAGAAGAATCATCAGAGCTGCCGTTGTTGGGCACTATCCAGCCCAGTGTAAGTTAGACGTGGCGAACCTCAAGGCTCAATCTTGGGAACAATACTATTTACCGTGTACGAGAAAGATATTCCTGAAAATGTACGTAGTGATTGTATTTTATTTTCGGATGACATCGAAGTTTAGACTTGTGTACGCACCATAGAAGTTTGATACCTGTTACAATATTTTATCGAAACACTTCATAGGTTGTCCTTACAAAACTGCCTACCATTGAACATCCAAAATGTATAATATTAAAATTCGGTAAATGCTTCGAATTCACAAAATCTCTGGAAAAGACATGGGTGTGTAGATTAGCAGTAACTTGAACACTTCACGGCAGTGTTCTGTGGATCACAAAAGTCCTGGCAAATCTTGGCCCCACTCAGAGTGATCTTTTGTTGTTCCAAAATGCTGGTACACCCATGAATAATTTAGACCTATATCCGGCTCACGATGAAATACGCTGTTCAAGCATGATAAACATGGTTGAAATAAGGTCATGGCTTTTAGGCAACGCGTATGCCACCGCGCTAAAAACTGGTGACTGGACTACACAACATGCTATACAAGGAGTGGATTGCAAATCTTAACATATTTCATTTTCGTACTGTCGTGTCAGGTGTGAATTTCTCTTGTGCTTCAACATTCTGCATACAGTGGATCACCCTTTTGAAAACCTATTTCACCCTCAAGAAGCACGTGGTAGAAGCTACAAGTTTATTGTTCCACACTGTAGATCAAATTGTCGAAGGTTCGTCTTTGCAATCCGAGTTAGTTTCAAATGGAACTCTCCTCCCCCACATATCATTTGTGCATGAAACTTAATTGTATGCAAGGGTGAACTTGTCAAGTATATGTTGACGAAATCAATCCTCGCGCTCATTACATAAGCTGACTTTCCGTATTGACAAAACATTTTTGATGTTTTTATACATTCCCGATATTTTCAATCACTGGTTATTGTAAGGTATTTGCTTTCTGGACCAATAAAACTTTTAATTGTGGGAAAGTATTAACTAAAGCCTGTGTGACAAACGTAGTGTTTGCTATAACGAAGGTATTCGATTCATTCTTAGATTTACGAGAGAAAACCCTAATGCAGATATCGTTTGCGCAGCAAATTTCAGAAAACTTAAGCGTTTTCGGCAAGCGTTTTTCACTTAAATGGCGAAAAATCAAGCACATTTATATTTCTCATAGTCACAAGCCTGTTCCATGCCAAGTGGGTTAAGATACTGTCAAGATGTTTATGCCATGACAAATATGAGAATAAAATACAAATAGACACCAGCGTGTTTCCGCAGATATATACATGCCAACCGCATACACCGGAATCATTAAGTTTGTTTGCTTCCACGGTCACTTCGAAATTCGTTGCCAAGACATTTCATGCCACCTATTTTGTGCGCAAACCCACGCAAAATCGGAAACCATCCACCCACAATGAGAAACTGCATACTTTTCAAAATTGGTTAGTGTTCCACAACTAAGGTAAGTATTGAAAACGTGAACATCTGTTTTAAGAATGTTTGGGTTAAGGTTAAACTTATTGGCGATGGACTTACGCATTTTGCCCGATGGTGGTGTGCTCCACATCTTCCGAGAGCAATAGATAAGGAAGTTTCGATATTTTGAATAACTATGGACAATGTCTTTAGAAACGAATCATAAGGATTGAAAAGAAGAGCATTTTATATATAATATAACTCACGAATAGCTGCTGAATTTACCGATCGTGTATGCATGCTAATTTTGTCGAAACGATATATCTAACAACTTAATTTCATTCTGTAATTAACTTCTGCCAGGAAACGCCAGCACCAGATAAGCGTGAGTCAATTATTGCGACATTTTCACTGGAAATGCTATTGTAAGAAAATCTCTCGAAATGTTATATGTCTTCGTTTGATATGTTAGGCAGGAACAACTTTTCAATCGAATATACACCCGTACGTGTTTCAAACCACTGCCTCATCCAAATGAGTTCAAAGAGCAACAAACATGTGGTTGGGCGTATGCTTGTGTGACACACATACATGCAAATGGGTATTTTGGTTTCGAGACCACGGCTTCAATCTCAACATCACGTTTGTAGGCGAACGTGATTGATCAGGTCCAAACTAATCCAACAGAGGCTTACAATTGTATAAGCTGTTCGCCATCTCTAAATTGTACAAAGACGTGCAGATCGGAATCGTACAGTTTTTATCTATTGACTATAAAGTAACACGGAACCGGTCGTGGGGTGTGTTTGATGGAAATGCCTGAAATTGATTTTTATGTTCATTTTCAATTACATGTTTTCGGGCACATATGATTAAAAAGCTTGATCGTGCCAGCCTTATCTAGCAGTTTTATACAAGCGCAAATTGTTGATTGTACACTTGTTTCATCGATATATTCCATTGGAATTTCCTACCTCCACAAATGGTGGACTCTTCTTGCATGGCGATATTTGTATCGACATCGGAATCATCTAAACAAACAAACATCATTCATGAGCCTTACGCTCGATATACTAGGCTCGTTATATACTACTAGTTCTTTCACATTTTCATTCATACGTACGCTTGTGGTGTGGTGATTTATTAACTAATCAACATTAAATCCCTGAATTCTTTCAATCCTTTGAATGATCAAACTCCGCTATGGATATGTCTCGCAAACGCCCGGAGATCTCTTGTTCCATATGTTTTTACGTGACTTGATTGTTCCACATTGAATGATCGAGCACTTCAGCAGTCATACACACTATTCATCACTTTGTCGCCGGGATCAGTGTTTAACGGTTGACATCACACAAATTAAAGATGATGCTTTACAGGGTGTGAGAGGTCAAATGCAATTCGTTTGAATGACATAAGCTACCATATCTATTTTGTTTAACGAGATAAGTTGATTGCACCAGCGAGAAAGTATTTATTCATCATATACCAATCTACGAAAAAGTATCACGGATGGACGGAAGCTGGAATCTGGTCAACATAGCATGTTCATCTCACTAAGACAGCACCGCCTACTGTGGCTGAATCACGTGTATAGAATGGAAAATTGTCGTATTTCAAAAGATCTACACTATGGTGAGTTGAAATCGGAAATTCAATTATTGGACAGACAGCGTATGCGGTGCATATCTGTGTGTAATAAAGAGTATAAACTCTATTGTCATTAACCTCACCTGTTGAGGAGAACGTGCTCTCGACCGATCACTTTAAAGGCACTGTGTAACGTATCGTCTACAAGCTGGAGAAGAGCAGATATTGCTCTTGGCGAATAATAGAAAACCCCGCCGCCAGAGTGAAAATGCCGCCAATGTTCCGTGAACTGCTACTCGCCTCGAGAGAGATTTTCGCTTCTGAATGGGGCTGTCAATTCATTTACAAATCTGTGGATCATGAAACAATCATGCGCCTGTAGTGCATATCCACTGGGAGTGGCCGACATCAGCAATATAAATTTGATCAGAATGTGAAGATATTTTTGAAGTGTAATGGATGATTCAATAATTAAAAAGGATACGCTGCTTAACTGTAAAACTAGCTAGACCGGATAAACTATGATGTTGTAAGCTACTATTAAGCCTCCCTAAAGGATTCTCTAAAGGATTGAAACAAATGTCTTCACCAAAGTTTCTCTTCTGCCATCTTTTCAATCTGTCAAACTACCACTGCATTTGCAGGCGTGTCAGCCTATATGAATAAACATGTGAATCTTGGTCCTACTGCCACTTTACTTTGGAATGTCTCGCTAAGTTAGGAGTGAAAAATGTAGATTGCAAATGAATTGAACTTCTTACCCGTTTTCACAGGAAACACTTAAAACGACGAACATGTTTTATACAATTAGTAATTGTCTTCTATAAGCATTGTTAGATCATGATGCTCACCTGCCTATCAAAATATTTTCCAATCAGCTTTCAGCAAACCATCTACTATTGCTGATAAAACAGTAATATGATGATAAATAAACTCACTCAGAACATTTCGCGTATTTGTAATACAAAGGTTTCCAGTATTCCAATAGCCAATTATTTACCGTTTAAATTTGAAAGATCACGTTGCTTTTACTCAAAGTGATCACTGTTTCTCTTTATAGGAATCAAGAGTTAAATGAAATACGTTTTCCGGTTCACTGCAAACAAGAGTCCTTATTTCGAAAAATAAATTGGACTCGTTTTCACTGCATCTCATTTTTGTTTTCCTATGACATGATTATCTGTTGGGAACGTTCTTGGATTTCCTGGCCACGTTCTACCAGCAAAGTTGGGAAGAGAAATAAGATGTAACACGTTTCGTAAAATAGTCAATACGTTGGGACCAATTGATTATTCATAGATTTATTTATAGATTATATGCAGGTAAAAAGCTATGCTTTACAAGACCCACAAAAATGTACATCGAATCGGATGGTAAAAAATATCAAAATATTGTTAGATTATTGTCAAACATAAAAAACATACTTTTCCATGTGGATATCTAGTGATTTTTTTGAAAACTTCAACAGTTCCAGATTGTACCACATGAGTAGGTAAACTGTTCCACAGTTGCACATTGCGAACAGAAAATGCATATTTGCGGCATTTCAACCTGCTATGCTGTTGGTAAAGTTTTAATTGGTGACCTCGCAGATGTGTGTTATGGGAAAGATGAAACAAATGACCGCAAGGATGATTTGAAAGTCCCAGGACAAGTTTTGTCGCTCTGCGCTGTAGAGATTCTAATAGCAGAATATCTTTTTTCAACCAAGGATCCCATGCCGGTATAGCATATTCAACATGAGGACGGATGTACGTTGAAATGAATTTGTAGGCAATATTGGGGTCAAACGAACCTAGGACTCTTTTAAGGAGACCCAAGTTGTTTTTAGCATTGCAGGCAGCCAGTCGACATTGCATTGAGTTTCCTAAGTCTGATTGGATAATCACACCCAAATCTTTTTCGGAGGAGGCGTGTTTAATAACAGTGTGACCAAGATAATATTCTTTGCTCGAATTGCTGTTGAGAGACAATATGCTGCATTTTGAAGCATTCAGGGGCATTTCGTTGTCTATGGACCAAGTGTGAATCATTTAGAGATCCCGTTGCAGTTTCTGCGTGTCGTCTGTGGGGTCTATCTTGCGCCAAAGCTTTGCGTCATCAGCGAAAATAAGCACGGACGACTGTAATCGACTCGGATAGTTCGTTTCTGACTCTCACATACATCCCACGAGATATCAACCATTCTTTAATCCATGCATGGAGTTTACTCTGTACTCCGTAGGTGAGTAGTTTCGACGAAAGTATTTCGTGATTCACGCGATCGAAGGATTTTGAGAAATCGATATAAATTACGTCCACTGAGTGGCCGGCATCCAGTAGCTCAGACCAAGATTCTTTTGCTAATAGCAAGTTTGTCAGAAAGGATCGTTTTTTCCTGAATCCATGCTGTGCCTCAGAGATAAAATTATCAATCTCAAAGTGATTCCGTGACGCATCAGATATTATGGACTCCAGTACTTTGGATAGCACTGGTAACAACGCTATCGGGCGATAGTTTGAAGGATCATTTCTTTTACCGCCCTTTTACCGAACTAATCAGGGCAGTTTCCCATTTTTCTGGTACAAAGCTCTGCTCGAACATCATCGTGAATACGTCGGATGTCGGTATTGCCAACTCGGAAGATAGATTCTGCAAAATGTTTGCGTGTATATTGTCTATACCGGGTGAGCCTGTTCTCTTCATCGTCATTAATTTTGTTTGAACAACTTTGGGGGGAACTCCACCCCCTGAAGAATTGGCAGGCTGCAGATGTCAGAGTTTAAGGGCTGTCTATGGGTCGGCACTTGTGAGATAACTGATGCAAATTGTTGTCGAAAAACGTTAGCGCAATCTTTAAATGACGTCACTATTCCAGTACCATATTATAATATCATCGGCTGTACACAGCGATGGTATGTTGAGCACCAGACCAAGTGAACACAACCATGCCCGGAAATAACTGATCTCAATGCGAATCTATTAATTTAGGCATAATTCTGTTGGTTATCAATCGGCGACAGTCTCTTGAGAGATAATATTGTAAGCGAAAAATACTTCAGATTTGGCAGTAAAAACATGGTCACGTAACCAGCGCAAAATCGGCTACTAAATTTGGACCAACGAGTATTATCTGACACAAGAGGCAGCTCCATCAATGACAATGTATTCAAATAAATCCTATTGGTCTAAATATCACTTTGTTTTAGAGAAACCACGAAATTATATGGGAATGTTATGTAGAAAATGTAAGAAAATAGATATATTTTACAAGATATAATTGAGTGTTGATAGCCACAAATAATTAGCTTAGGCGATATCCGAATCATTGACTCCAGGACACTAAAATGGCGCCTCCGTTAAAAGAATTAAGAGAGTGCATTTTCCTCAATTTCAATAATTCTATGAAATAAATTATGGAGAGAAAAAATTTTGAATGGCTCCTAAAACATACGGGTAATCCCTTAATGCGTTATAAGTATAAATTATCGAGAATTCAGAACTCACAACCAACAACTCCGAAAATTTAATAGTAGAAAAATAACCATAAGATGACGAGGTATTTGGAGTACCGCATGGATCTTCATATACTCATCGAGTTAAGGAGCGAAAACCGCAACAGATTCCGAACGCATTATTTCTCCAGGCAAAATGTTTCCAGTGAAAAAATTCATACAGAGAAAAAATGTCGAAAAATGACAAATTTCTGTAGCGGGAGACCAACTTTGTCGCACGATGATAAATCCTCTCAAGTAGTTCGATATTGTTCCTCAGCCATGGTTTCCAGGCTAGGATGGAATATTCCATAACAGGACGTACATGCGCATCAATTTACCGGGGTAAAGTTTCAGGTGTGAAAATCCTGTATATGCTTTTTATAAGACTCAAGATACGGCAGGTTTTATCGTACACCGCCCGACAATTATGTCAAGGCTTAAGATTAAACGACACCCAGATACCGAGATCTTTTTCGGCGGTGGTCCAGACGAGATCTCGCATGCCATGGTGATATGTGTGGTGCAGCGATTTTCCAAGCCGCAACATTTTACACATCTCAGGGTTTAATGGTAAATCATTTGTCGGGGACCAACGAAATTAGGTGCATATATACCCTTGTAATGTCACAAAGTCATTATCAGACCTGACACGTTTCCATATTATAATATCATCTGCAAATAATATCAAGTTATATCCAAGATCCTCTACTATTTCGTTCATATAGACCAAGAATAGAAGAGGTCTAAGCACTGAGGCTTGCAGAACTCCGCTTAAGACATCTATTTTTCTGAAGAAGGTGCTGCCAACGCGAACTTGGACGTGTCTATCAGTAAGATAGTCCCATATCCAATTCAGCAACATTCCCGTTATTCCATAAGCTTTGAGATTTTTAATAAAAATGTCATGGTTGACTCTATCGAAAGCTCTGGAAATGTCGATGTAGCAAGCATGTACAGACGCGCCTTCGTCAAGTGCCCTGGTCTAATCCTTTCTAATACGGTGGTATTTTTCATTCTTGTAGGCTGATATTGAATCAGCGCGTGAGAGGAGCGGTAAAAGCAATGCGACCAAGCGAAGCATAAAGGGTTAATGTTTCCTGCGCCAGAGGACTTCTTTCCGTTTAGTTGAGAAAGTTCTCGCCCAACTATATATTCCTCGACAGTCATTTCACTTAATAATTTCAAACGATGCGAATTTGGTCAAACTTGACATGGGATAAGACACTCAGGATTGACGAGAATTGAGTAAGACCTTGCTAAAGGATTGGCGGTATCCTTGGCAGAGTGAGTCAATGCATTTGTGGTTTGTACAGAGAATACATTGGTTTTATTCTTGATCGCTCATTGTAGAGTAGCTTAGGATTCTTTACCATTTTCTCAGGCACGTTTCTCACAGAATCGCTTTCATGTTGCTTCCGTACCAAAATTCGGATGATTTACCCACGAATCTCACATTTATACCTAACAATTTCTCAATTCCATTCAGAATATAAAAAACCGGTAGTTGTGGTTGCATTTGTGTGGTATAAAACTCGAGTTTTCGTCAATCTTCGAATACAAATAATTTAGAAATGTATTGTAATATTAACCAGAATGTATGTAATTATGCACTTGTGTGTGCATCATGGAGACTGATATTTAAGGACTTTTGTCTGTTTGCTTAGTCCCATCTGTGTACATAGCCTAGTCCATTCGTTGAGCTCATATGCTTGTCTTGCTGAAAAACTTGCATGTGTCGATTCCTGTACAATTGTGCAGATTACACTGAGAGCGACATTGATGTTCGTTGAATAAGCGGTATTGTTAAATTTTTGGGGTTGCTCGAATCTGCCAATTATTCGGTGGAGAGTCATGGCTAAAGGTTTCCCCATTTTATCAGATGAATACCAGGGTAAGCAGGGTTCACTGTGTTAATCTCCATTACACCCGGTTACGCAGTCACCACACTCAGTTAAGGGAGCAATTTTTGCGTATTTTTCTCATTCATTTTGCCGCCTTGAGAAACATCTATTCCGGGTTGAATTGCATTAGCAAGTGGATCCACCGAATGTGGTATGAATGTTTCCTCGCGTTTTTGATCACAATTTTCCGAAATCTCTATTCGAGATTCCTGCATAGCCTGGGGAAGATTTGTGGGTCTATCGCTAGGCTGTCTACTTTGGTTAGTGGTGCATCTTTGGTGATTAGTGGTGATTCAATGCGACAGTAAAGTATCCATAGAGATGATTTCGTTACTATGTCTCGTAAGACAGCATCTCCAATGAATATAATCAGTAAAATGAATACAGTCGACTGTTAGCTACCTCATCGATCAGCACCGGTGCAACCTGCTGGTAGTTCTATGGAGAAGCTCCATAGTCTCAGCGTAATTTGCACCAACGTTCATGAAAAAAATGGTGCACTGTTCGACGACAGGAAAAAGCACGTTTAAGCCGAATGGAGCAGATTTTGTGACATGATGAACCTGGTTCCCATAAACCCTCAGCTATAATTCGTTTGAGGCGACACCCGAAACCACCCCATCAGGGTGATCCGAGATTACTCAAGTTTATATTAGAGAAAGAAAACGACCTGGAAAATATACGAATACACTCATAATTATTAAAGATTGTTGCTGGCTCCAAAATACATATTTTTGTTGATCTCCTATGGTGGGAACGCAAATCAAAAGCCACCGATCAGGCATCAGCAAGAAGTTTATTATTGTTTGGTGTTCCTGAGTGTGCTGAAAATTTAGCACCTAATCAAACAGGAAATCACGATTGACAAAATGAAAGTTCATATCCGAAACTATCTATGTAAATGAAACTGTCGCAAAATATACGTTCGGGATACCCAAGTCCGTCCAATACAAAGAGGATGTACCCGGACCGCCTAAAGTCACCTTTCTGACTAGCAATATGGCTGATTTAATTCGAGCACAAGGGACTTAAAAGAGTTGCAAGCTGCCAAGTGGTGTCAGAATGAGTGCTCCAAAAACAAATAAGCTAGATTCTACTCTTTGAGCAGAGCTCTTGAATCCACCGTGCTCAAATACCTTTTTCTACGCATTTTTATTTTTTTAAATCATCATGGAACACTTTTGTTTGTTTTTTGAACTGTTTAACATATTTCTATGTAATCGAAGGACGTTAGATGCCCCGCACGCTCTAAATGCTGTGCAAGATTTAAAATATGGGGGATTTGCTGCGCCGATCAGAAAAATGGAAACGTAAACTTGTGTATGTGGATTTTTACAATTAGTCAATTTCCATCACAACGCTTAATACCGGTGTAGACGAAATCGAAGCTTTTTTTGAATTGAATGTGACTGACAATCTCAAATTTTCCCAATTAAACTTTAACTCTTCTCTCATATCCATTATTCGAATTAAAAACTTGTGTGGTTAAATTAATTTGATTCGCTGAAAATTTGTATCAACGAATAAAGCCTACTTCTTGTCTTTTTCTTCTTAATATACCACTGGCACGCACAAGTCAAGTCAATCAATTAGCTCTCCAAAAAACGATCTATGTCCGACTCATGCAGAGTCCGAAAAATAGAAAAGACTTCAACGTCTCAGCTGTAAACTGTGAACCGTATTGAATTTATGTATGCCAACCCTCAATCTTTGCCAAATATATCACAACTTAAAAGTAAAACTATTCTCTCAGATTGTCCATCAATGTTTACCCATAAAACCAAGTTTCTCTATACCAACGCGCAGTGACTGAGAAACAAAATATACGAGTTTGAAACTGTATGTATACAGCACTCACCGGACTTAGTTGCAATTACCGAAACATTGTTGGAACCTCATTTATCAGACAATAAATTGACATTGAAAGGAATGTCTCTTCTCCATCAAGACCGTACGGGACGCGTCGGTGGCGTAGCACTTTACTACATCATGCAGAGAAATTGACGATATTGGCCTACGTGTACAAGATACTCTGTGTTGCTCAATTAAGCTGACAACTGTAAAGGACTGCATTGTTGGCGTGATTTAACGGGCTCCAGCCGCAATTGACGCGCACAATGTTGAACTACTCCAGAAAATTCGACTTCTGGATTTCCAACGCCACTCCTAGTTATGGGAGATTTCAACCTTCCAAACTTGATGAAGAAAAACGCTTCTTCGACATTTTCGCTCGACAATGCGTTTCAAGAACTGATTTTTGATATTTCTTTTTTATAACCGCGTATTTGATATCATTAGATATAGAGAAGGTAACATGCTATCCGTTCAGTATCTAATACTAACGAGTGAGGAACACGCCGTCGAAAATCTCGGCTACGAAAATCCATTGGGTTCTAGAGACCACCAGGTCTTCTTATTTGATTATGTTTGTCAAGCCGAAAGAATGAATAACATCAACAAAAGAAAACTAAATTGGATATTGGAATTCTTCACAGTGCTCTTCGAACGATTTATGACTGCAAAACAGACTTCACGGACGTGCATCGTCCTTGGGTGAAATTCATCTAAAAGCTGTGTGATTAAATGAACCTACATTCCAGATTTGTGCCAAAGACAACGAAAAAACCATTAACCTTCAAATTGAGAAGCCGCACAAGGAAGTGGATTAAGACACTCAACGATGCATGCAGCATCTATGCCCAGAATCCGATGTCATATTATTGATAATCTTATCGTCTGTTGAGAAAGAAGTTCACCTCGCTTATCACCGTGGACAAGCAGTCTCATCAGGCAATAATACTGACCATATTGGAGCGGAAACCCAAAGTCCTGTACCAGATTGTTAACACCACATTAAAAATTAAGCGAGGAATCTCAGAAGTAGGAATACTTCATGGTCTAACTACGACTGCGTTCGAGGCTACCGAAGTTATTGCACTTCACTACTGCAAAGATATTAGTCCCATGAAATCAATACATCTTACGCTGCATTCGATCTGCTTTTCCGATAAAATACTAAACAAAATCTGAATAAACAATGAGTGTGTCATGCTCAGGCTTCTTCGTTTGAAGTCACCAGGAGCAGATGCAATCACTCCTTTTATCCTCAAACAATGTGCATCTTCATTGTGTGGTCCACTATGCACGTTATTCCAAATTTCGCTCGAAAATAGTATCGGTCCCGCGGTATGTAAATCTGGTATCATCCCACCAATCTACAAGGGCGGGAATCGATCAGGCGCTGCGCACTATGGACCAGGTACGTGTTAGCCAGTAATTTCTAAAGTGCTGGAGAGTTTAGTAGCGGGAAAGATCACCCATCACCTCAAAACCTATAGACTGCTCGCGACTGAACAGCACGATTTCAGGAAATATCACTCATGTCTATCTAATCTCTTGCTCACCTTAAACGACTGGACTGAATGTGTGGACAATGGTTACTCCATCCACGCATGCTTTGTAGACATGTCATAGGATTTCGACCGCGTCAATCATAGTATTTTAATCCAGAAACTTGAATTGTACGGGATAACAGAAAAACGTCTTGATTAGCTTGAAAACTACTTACGCGACAGGAGTGCCCAAGTCAGATTTGACGGCGTCTTATCGAAACCATTTAAAACTACAAGTTGAGTGCCCAAGGTTTCGGTCCTCAGACCGATTTTGTTTTTGATCTACGCAAACGACATTCGCGAGCGTGTTATTTTATTTGCAGAAAATATCAAGCTTCGGAGAAGCATACGTACAAATGATGACTGTAAAATTTTGCAGAAGGATCTAAACACATTTCACAATTGGTCTCTGAGAAACAAAGTACACTTCCATTTCCAAAAGTGAAACGTGATAAATGTGAGAAAGACCGTGAATTAAAACTGCACTCTTGGTCCCACCAACTAGTCTGGACAACTAAAGAGAAGGATTTGGGTGTTTGGACAAGTTCAAGTCTGAAGACTTCACTGCAGTGCAAAGCGGTATACAAAAAGGCGTCACAAGTCTTAGCGTTATTAAAACAGATTTTCCGCAAATTCACGAATCGGTCGGTGCCCCTTATCATGAACACCTATCTGAGACCAGCGATGGAGTACGCTGTTCATGCTTGGTCACCCTTGATTCAGAGAGTCATCACTTTTCTGCAGCGTATTTACCACCGAACCACAAAGCTTGTATCCGGACTAGCTGCTAAACTGTATGAAGAACGTTTGAGGAGTCTCAATCTTTTCGATTTTCGATGTCGTCGACTAAGAGGTGACCTCATACTGATGTACAACATTATGCACGTCCCTAACCATCCCTTGCCCAAACGTTTTACACGCTCTCCACACCGTGCCAGTCGAAATCATGAACTTACTGTGCTTAATCCGACTTCAAGACTGAATTCTAGAAGATATGGGTATGCTGTACGTGCAGGTTTGACATGGAACACCCTCCCCTCCACTGTTACACACTCAGCCAACCTGGATATTTTTAAAGCTAATTTGGACAAATAGTAGAAAGAAAACCCAAATTTTGATACGATTAACACTACATGAGTTTCCCTGTTCTTCTTTTTTATTGTATATACCTAATAAATCCATCATATGGTTATTGTTAAGCTAAATGCTTTTTAGACCATAAAAACTTTAAATCACATCCGGTATAATGCCATCCGCACCTGGAGATTTTCTTACATTTAGTTTGTGCATTTGAGTTACGAAAATCTCTGGATTTATCAAAATTTGGCCCAACGTATGGATTCTTGAGTCCGCTGAATACTCACAACGTTCCACTAAAACCTTTGTAACGAACACTTAAGAGTAGTAAATTGCGAGAGCATTCGCGGATTCCAGCGCGGTCTCCGTGATTTTTTCACTATTCTGGACAGAAACAATACCTGGTTTGACTTTTGCTTTCGCGTTAATGATGTAATTTAGTAAATTGGAATTGCGTTCCATTTTTAACAGCAACATCAATTGGTGCGATTCCTTATCCTCACGAATAAGTGAAGTCACTTTGTTGCGTAACATACGGAAATGTTGCCAAGAACTAGAAGTATTGTTGGCACTATGCTGCTCGCTTGAGCGTTATCCACTTTTTAATCTGCTTTGGACAACAAAACGAAGCTCATGTTCGAATCTTCTAGGAGCGATCTGCGAGTTATCGTATATCTTTAGTTTCAGAAAAAAACTATAAATTCGTTCCATTGCGAGTCAGAGCTTATGTGGTCCGTCTACTAATGGTGAATCTGCAAAGTGATTTACTTAGGGCAGATTTATCTACCCCGCGAGTAAAGCGCTGAAGCTCTTGGATCAACCTTTTATTGTACGATTCCGTAGATGAAGGAGACCGGTAGATTACACCAATCACGCCAACTTCACCAGATATGAGCGTTAATGAAGACCAATTTGTATCCTCGAGGATGAATTCTGTGTTGCGTATTGGACGGCACTGGAGTCTATCATGACAATAAAGAGCAACACCACCACTGCTTCTCTCTCGATCCTTCCTTATCAAATTCATATTTGGAATTGATATCTCTGATTCAATCAATTGGGAAGAATACCATGTTTCTGTAATGGCGATAATGTCAGGTTAGTAGTGCGAACATGTTTCGGTTAACTCCGCTAAGTTATTCAGAAGGCTTTGCGCATTTGTATCTAGATATCTTATAAAGTTTGTAGTGTTCAAATCAAGAAAGTTTATCAATAGGTGGACTGGGTAAGAGTAGGAATGCTCAAGTTTTTTGGAGTTATCGCATGATGTCCAGTTTAAACAGCATTACTAGGCGTTGATGGGTCGGTACTATCCGTTTGCTTGCTTCCGGCTATTATCTTGAGGCAAGCTCAACTTGACGTTTTAGGGAAGGTTTCTTCTATTAGCTTTCAATTCACATTTGATACTATCGGTTATTCCGGTTGTCAAGTGGTGTAACCGCCAAAACGGTACGGGGAAATTCGAGTTCAACGTCAATGATTTCAGTCACGATATAAACACCAATGTGTCTATCTAAAGGTTGCGTTATGCGTCCAAGCCCACCAAGATATTGATAAGATAATACGTGAGATGAGTCCGGTACTATTGAAGCAAAATAATTACACAATAAAATAGTGAATATCAATTATTCGCTTCGTACTGAATCAAAAAAACAAGAATATTCAACAGTAACAATGACCACGAGTGATCGCAACTTCAAATAGCGCGGGAATGGCCAAATGAAGATATACAAAATGAAGCTCGATAACCAATAAAGTCAAGTAGTTCGGTAAAATAAAATGGTAAAAATATACAAAAATACCAGCAGATTTAAACAATTAGTTGTCAATAAAATAAATTCAATGTACATCTTACAAGTGGGTTAGCTTTAAAGGGCTAGGATGTGTCCCTTTATAGTTGGCAGACCGCTGTATTATAAAAGCATTCATTAGTATGGCTTTTTTAATACCAATAGTTTCGGCTAGGTATTTCCACTGTTGCTAATCGTGCTCACCATTTTCTTCAGAAGGTATGTCAGCAGCATCTTCCGGAATGACTAGAAGTATAATTCTTCTAGGATTATTCAATTCTCGATATTTATTCGACTGGACCACGGAGAGAGAGACAGAATACGTGCCGTGCAATCGCATTATTTTGAGCTGCTGATTATCAGGATATACTCGCTGACCTCGGATTTGGTCGATTATTAATGGAGATCATTGTCGCGGTGTTTGTTACATTTGCCAAATTTGAAAGGCCAAACCAACAGCGACATTCTCGCAGGCGATAAACCCTGAGCATTAAATTTTGACGCGTCTAAATGGACTGGAATCCAGTATAAAAATACTGAATGAACTGTTAAAAAACGTCATAAAGGCACCATCGTTAACCGATTTTGAGGTTACTGACCAACAGCCGATAGAAAATCCATCAAATTCGTGTCAAGCAAACTTGAATTTTTGAAGATACACACAAATTTTAATCATAGGTTTACTACATATTATATTTATATGAAATCGTTGCCAATTTTGCTGTGTAGACACATCTATTTGAGATAATTCCGAAATATGAGTGGGATTCCTCAGTTTGCTTTGCAAAAATGCTTGTTTGATAAAAACTAATACATATACTAAAAAGCTCATTTGGATGCAATTACATCGCACACACCCCTTATCCAACAGTGTCATACTATCACAACTTGTTTACTTGGGTTAACCGCAGGTTGACTGTAAAGACAAAGATGATGGTATACAGCGCGTGCGTAGTGAATGCTCAACTGTACGGCAGTGAAAGCTAGACCACTCATGCAAGAAACGAAGGGAAGCTGAATGCTCTCCATTAACGAAGCATCCGTCGTATCTTGAACATAACGTGGATAAACACAGTGACTAATGATGAAGTGATTTCAAAAGCTGGTCTACAGAGCATGCTCATCCTACTAAGACAGCGCCGCCTGCAGTGGCTTCGTCATGTCTACAGAATGGAAAATAGCCGTATTCCAAAAGATCTACTCTATGGTGAGCTGCAATTAGGAAGTCGACCGTGGACAGAGCGCACTTACGGTACAAAGACGTTTGCAAAAGAGTACGAAAGCTCTTGACATTAACCCCGCGAGTTGGAAATAGCTTGCTTCTGACCGCTCACATTGGATTCACTGAGTAAAGCGTCGTCTGAAAGCTGGGTAGGAGCACATACATCTCAAGGATGTTAAACGTAGATCACTCCGACCTCATGCAACTGACGCGGACGATTACTGTCAATCGTGGCATGCGCTGTGTGAGAGCTTGTTCCTACCGAAGCGGACTGCTTTTTA
The DNA here is from genome assembly GCA_013407085.1 of Atriophallophorus winterbourni. NCBI lineage: Eukaryota > Metazoa > Platyhelminthes > Trematoda > Plagiorchiida > Microphallidae > Atriophallophorus > Atriophallophorus winterbourni. The sequence goes on from JACCGJ010009161.1 coordinate 27,142, forward strand.
TTCGAAACGATGGGATCATCAAGAAAATCATGCGATTGTGATGTACATCCATGGTCGAGATTAAGCAATCGCGGCAAACAATGTAATTCACCATTACCAGATCACAAGTGTTAAAAAAACACTCATTAAAGATGTAACTTGACATGAGTTATGCTTCTATTTGAAATGATCTGTGGTGCATACCTTTGGCTTAAGCTTAGCACAAATCCAAGCTGAGCTAATATCAATCGTTTGTACGTTTATTATTATCAATCTGTCTTGAAAGTCGAGCTTCAGTACATTACGCATTATTCGTGATCACACTGAAAAGGAGCCACCAAAGCCAACAGACAATTATCTCCAGTAATTTTGACCTAATTTGTCAGTAATTCCTTTCATAACACATCATGGCTAGGTATTGTATTCTCTGTTTCCATTAATCGTTGTCTAATTATGTGAGTTATTCACAGACTCATCCATTCAAACATTGGTGGAAATGTTGATTGTATGTTGATCTAGAGAACATAACCAACTCAATCAAACGTTTTTCACTGAATCTACAGCCTGATCGCTTTATTTAATTTCCCGTTTCCTTTGAAGTATTTTGATGAGCGATTAAATAATCATTGGATAGATGATGTGATGAATTAATTTTCGTTATACATAAACACATGATAAGGTTACCACGGAATCAATTCAACTACGTTTCATGATGATACGCAAAACTGATTTGGCGTCATTAACCACCCACCTGATTTCCAACAACCAGGAACTACTCATATCGATCTTTACCAACGTTTAGCTGAACATTTATCAAACCTGACCTTTGACCCGGGATCGAAATATCCCAGTTGTTGTGCGACACAGCGGGAGTATGCAGGCACTTCTTCCAGGTGAATATCGTAAATGATTTCACTTCAATCATTGAGGTGGGCCAGCTGTTAATATTGTTACTGTTTGGACTAAGCGGTCACGTTTAGCGCGAATATTTGATGAGAGATTCAGATCTAACTATGATAAAGAATTTCTAAATACCAGATTTTGAAACAGCTTGAAAAGCCTAATTCTTCAAAGCGCTCTCTATATGTAAATACTTACGATTTGTTTCAATACGTGAATTAATATTTGCAACCATTCTTGTTAAAACGTTCCTCTGAATTCCAAATACGATCTCGAGGAGGTAATTACTAATTAAGTTTTCGCAAATGACTGACTTGATTGTATAATCGATAGATAATTTCTTCAATATTACATGACAAAATAATTATCTTAAAATTCCCCAGATTGTGAAAACACCACAACCTGCTATTTTGTTAACTTTTATTGGATTAAGATAAATAGAAAGAAAGTTTAGAGTTTCAAGTGCTCCAAGTCAATGAATCGAAAAATTGTGACACAAAATTAGCGACATTGCTAAAGTGGACCTATTTGTTAAGGATAAAGCACCCGTTATTTTAGTCACAGAAAACGTTAAAAGGCGGAAATTGAGCACGTATGATATACGAACCTCAAAGGTATTAAAATAACATATCTTTTGAACGAATATACCAAATTATACAGTGCACATGTTATACGACAGCAGTCCGTATAAAAACTTTGCGTTTATGGTGCCTAGTTCGAATTCGTTTGTGATTTACTCGAATCGGTTGCAGGAAATACGGTGAGCTTTCGCAGGGATTGTTTGGCTGAAACATTCAATGCGATTCAATATGTAAGCATGGAAAATGGCAGATTAAATCATGAATAGCAATAGATTAATTCATCATAATACCTAACATCAGTGGAAATTCCGGCTATGAAACATTTCGCCAGTCGACATGCGCGACCGCGTTTTAGTTGCGTTCGGAAGAGGATACACATTCCTTTCTTGGGGCAAATATGTTGTCGTTTCTCGCGTATACTACGACGGGAAAATGCTTATAGGAATATGAACTTTCACACAATCCATCGTACACGTTAGGTAGAAACTCAAACAACTTGTCAAACATACCTTACAACGTTAGGTTGAAACTAAAGCAAGGTGTTCAGCATAGCCTACAACCTTCAAATGACCAGACACCATAAAGCTTTCTCGTCGCCGTGTCGCCACAGACACTACAGATCGCACATTCCGATTCGCAATCAGTGAATCTCAAGTGAGACTGACGCTCTTCTACATAACGTCGAACCTCTCTACTGCGTAGACGATCGATTTGCGCTGGCTCATCAGTTGATTTCTGATGCTCATTCTTGATAGCTTCCATGAAATGTACACGATCAACGACCACAAGAACCGAAAATAAATTAAGTTGTAATTCATTTAAGTTCATGCCAGCCATCCGTAGGACAATCAATCAATCATCCATCAATAAATAGTGATTGCGGCAGCATGAGTTTCGTTAACCGGAGAAATCGTGTAATGTTCATTCACTAGAAAAACCAAAACAGTAACCGTTGCTAATGTTTTTCTTCCTTGAGCAGGTTAATTTTTATGGATACATTCTATCAAAAAAGTTTAGCAGAAGCCTGGATTTCTAGCCATGCTCAAACGTTAGACAGAACCGACTCAAGAAATCGGGTTGAAACATTATTATAATTGAGAATTATTCATTAAAGCTTCAAGATGAACATTTGAAGTATATTACCGTTGATAATCTGACTATCATGAATACAATGGGGTGATTGCATTAGATACCGTTCATATAACATTTGTAATCTATTTGAGAGCTGCATCTTCACTGTATCTTGAAAATATATACGGCACAAATTAGCGTATTGCGGACATATGCTGCTAAATATTCAATCCAGAATGATTCTTCAATAATCTATCCCAAAAGGACGCAATCAAATCAAAAGTCTGTCGCTTGAGAGAAAGCACCTAAAGATAAGTTTGAGGAACAAACTCACTTATAATTGTGCGAAAATGTGTCAATGTTTGTCTTAATAAGGAAACGTTGATACCTTATTTTCAAAAATACCAAATAAATCGTTGACTGAGATTCATTTCTAAAACAACTAATACAAAAAATGGAAGATTGATATTCTTAGCACTTGAAATAGATATTCCGTCTTCCATTATATTCGGTCTTGCGTAAAATCGAATTAAATTCACCTCTCTGGAGAGAGATTCAACGAAGTAGAAGAAAATACGAGTTAAACTACGGATGGTAACAGTTTGAGTGATTAGTGATATTATTTTTCCAATGAATGATTTATCCATTGACACAGACATGCTGCCGAAAACTATTTACGATGCATCAGACAGCCTCTGTCAAATCGTATAAATTTCAAATTATCGTGTACTCATAAGCAGTGCAACGAATAAAATTGTCACAAAAACAACTATAACGATATCACAAGGAGTTCAATCACGATGTTCGGATTACTAATGGCAAAAGTTGATTGTTTCAGCCGTTTATTCAATAAAATGGATTATTAAATGTTTTTCGCCTTTCAACATCGTATGAGTCTATTTAAAATCACGAAAACTTATTTAATCTACATCCGCTGCCATGGTGCTTAGGTTCGAACTTAGGCTGGAACTGAATGAAAATTCGTTCAGCGTTTTGAGCCAAAATGTCGTATTTGAAGGACCAGATAATGTTTCTAAGATATTTATGGTATAAATAATAACAGAAAGCACATAATGACTCTATATAATATGTATGTTTGCGATTATAGAACCTTAATACAATCCACAGTTTTACTGCACAACTGATGTCCATTGACAATCACATAAATTTCGACATATGAAATCATTTATTTTGCATTGATTGTGACTGTTTTCTATTGCAAATGTTCAGCCTAATAATTGGAGGCTGCTACTGATGTTTGTTGCATTACAATGTGGTCTAAAACGACTTTAATTAACTTTCACTAACAAAAATGTATATCTTTGAAATATTGCGTAAGCTACTAATAAGTAGTGACAAAATAGAGGTTATGTATGCTCTAGCTGATATATTCTTTCACTTTCAATTATTATGGCTGTTATTCATTCATCTGAATATTACGTTAGTTTTAATTCAACATGTCCAAACCTCTTATTGTGTTTGTGATAGCCGGCTTTTAGAAAATAAATCAAATTGCAGTGCTATTTAACCTGGTACGTAAGACATTTATTTCGAAAAGGCGTAAAATAATGTTCAACTGATTAATACGTGGGAGCAAGGAATACATTCGATTAACTTTAATTAGTAAGCTGTATACCATTGGATTATTATCTGCAAATGATACGCCCATATAAACAGTACAAGATAAGGCATCATTAACTATTAGTCAGATCTGTGCAATACATGTAGAACAACGAGTTATGCTAAGCAACTGGATACAGAGAGGAACTAAGTGATTTTCCTTGGTCTCCCTATTTGGTAAAGTATCACGGAGACTGATTAAACGAGCCGACCCTCGTCTCGTAGGATTTGTGTCGACAGCTGTTTTTTCTGTTTTGAATTTAATCTGGTAATTATCTCATTTACATTGAAATTGTAAATGCATCTAGAATAAACGGAATCGGTTCTCACTTGAAATCGTTATGTTGATAAATGTCGTTGTTTATATGCATACATCCCGGTTAGCATTAATGTGTGCTATGCCCGGGAATTTCTTCAAATGTGAGATGACAAACTCGAACACAGGTAGCACTAATGCGAACAATTGCGTCCGAAAATTAAAATGGTATATTTGAAAGAAAAATAGACAGGACTTACTCGAAGTTTGCTTTCTCGTCACACATTTGGATGAGCTGTCATGGTGGCTGTCCTTCGGCCGTCACAATTCTCTAGGTAAAGCAGACGACAAAACATTTCTTTGTACGGAACATTACTGAGACCCATGAGCCTACCCTGTGTTAATTGTTATCATAGAGGACGAATGTTTTTGTAATAAGTCACCAGGGTGAAGAAGTTGAAGCAGTCTTGCGTGAAATCAATTTCCGTTTGATTCCTAATATTGAACAATCTCATTTTACGTGTTTAAATGTTCTTGTGTACATGTGTGCAACTAGAGTTGCAATACTGAGAAGAATACATTTGGCTTTGTGTATGTTTATATTTACAGATACAATCAAGTTAAATCACAATGTTTAATAATTAATCAGGTCTTTTAAAACAATCTTCAGGTTTTTCACGCCTGACTTCAACCCCAATCATTGGTTCACATATTTGTCAATTCGTGATTTATTTCATCAGAACCTGAGGTCCATGAATGTTGTAGCGTATTGAACACTTTATTATGATTCAACTAAACAGGTCTCAAAGTAAAACAATTCGACATATAAAGGGATTCTTCAAACAATGCATAGAGAGTGACGAATTGTTGACCTTGCAAATTATTCATACCTGAAATTATCTGCTTAAACGTTCTTAGATGACTGGCGCAAACAATATATACACCCAAAATCGTTCGTGGATTTCATTTTGAAACTTGATGATAAAATATAACAAAAACAATGCATTTGTGACTGTATCTGTCACATTTCAGGAGCTCATGTGGTTTAGCTCCATATAAGTTGTTATCCTGGATTTGTATGCTAATTTTCTTTAGCCATACATTTTCTGAGTTCATAAATCTAAATTCAATTTGAAAAAGGAATTTTATTCAGGAATAATTATAATATCATCAATACGATCAGCAAATAAAAATCACTCAATATAATCAGAAGATGCATTCTCTGTAATTTAAATGACTCCCACAACGTGTCGACACGAATTTTACGGGGCATTTCGAGAGTTGATGAACCAAAAGACATTCAAATATTGAGACCTAACATTTGCGCTCAGAAACGATTAGCTCGTGATGTTTTATTCCCTCCGACTGCGAGGGAGTATGATCAGGAAATGTTGATGTGTCGTTGGTTTCCGTTTAACTCTTGATATTGATCACATTCTTTGTTCATTTCAGAATTTACTTATGCGTGTATTATAGAACTTGATTTGTAATTTCGAGAATATTCGTTCTTTTCATATATGCGTTTTATTTCTATTATTATCACTTATTCAACTGCAATTATGGGAGTTATTGTGTACACGATGAAGTCAGCATATTGTGTGGAAATAAATAAAACCGTTGTTAAATCAAATCAATTTATACTCGGGTTAAATTAAACCTTTCGGTGTGCTACAATCTACATTTGAATGCCTAAAATATAATGAGAAATAATAAAGAAAAACTAAAAATATGATTCCCATAATGCTCAACATAGCACGAGAATTTAAGTCAGCCAACTAGAAAAGTGGCAAATGGACAGCTGTCGATCACAGAACTATTTGAGAGAGTTGCCTCAAGTAATTTAACCTTGGGTATATTAATTTCCGCCAACTGCCGGTCCCAAGCACGGGTGAAAAAGGAGGATGGTTGGGCGTGGGGCTTGCAACCCCACCCCGTAAAAGAAAACTCTGCTACAGAAACTGCGACAACAAAAACTGCACAAAAGCTGCCTGGACGGGAGGACTCCTCTTCAGTGGGGCTCATGACGCGTGCTGGTGAAAGCCTTCGGGAAGCCAACTCGCCGATAAGTCTTCTCACGACCAAGGCAAAGACCAGGATAGGGACCTGGAACGACAGAACCCTATATGAGAGCGGGAAATTAGCACAGGTAGCCAAAGAGATGGAAAGTTACAACATCAAAGTTCTGGGCCTATGTGAGACTCGATGGAATGGGAGCGGTCAGAACAGACTATCTTCAGGGGAAACCATCATCTATTCCGGACATGAAGATATGAATCATGGCCACACTCAAGGAGTGGCAATAATGTTAGCGCCAGAGGCTACAAGAGCGCTAATGGCATGGGAACCTGTCTCACCCAGACTTATGGCAGCCAGGTTCAACTCCAAGGGAAGGAGGATCACCATCATCCAGTGTTATGCGCCAACAAACACAGCCCAAGAAGAGGAGAAGGAAGATTTCTACAACTCTTTACAGGCCCTTTTAGACCGGACTCCGCGCAGAGACATAAAGATCGTCATGGGCGACTTGAACGCTAAGGTCGGTGATGACAACACAGGCAGGGAACTCATCATGGGCAGACACGGCGTGGGTACCTGCAACGAGAACGGAGAGCTGTTCACAGACTTTTGTTCGTTCAATGACTTAGTAATAGGTGGCACCATTTACCCTCACAAAAGGATCCACAAGACTACTTGGACTTCACCCGATGGGAAGACGGAAAATCAGATAGATCACTTCACCATAGACAGAAAGTGGAGGCGTAGTGTGCTGGACGTCAGAGTGTGGCGCGGCGCCGATGCAGCCTCCGACCATCACCTGCTGGTTGCAACAATGCGGACCAAGCTGAAGTCCTTCAACGATCCGTCAGGAAGAGCGTACCACAAGTTCAACACACAGTACTTGATGGACAAAAAGAAATCAGAAGAGTTCAACTGTGAAGTCAGGAATAGGTTCGAGGCGCTGTCGGAGTTGGCCGACGAAACAATAGAAAATCACTGGGCAGGAATACGAAAGACCTGGCAGGATGCGTGCACTAAAGTTCTGGGGAAGAAAGAGAGGGAACAGAAGGAATGGCTGACGAAGGGTACCTGGGAGAAGATTAAGAAGAGGAGGGATCTGAAGATGGAAATTAGCAGATGCGGTGACCTGCAACAGAAGGCAGACCTCAAAGCACAATATTGGGAGACAAACCGGGAAGTGAAGAAGGGTGCTAGACAGGACAAAAGGAAATTTATACACAACCTAACAGAGGAGGCAGAGCTAGCGGCAAAGCAGAATAACATGAAGAGGGTATATGAAATCACCCGAGCCTTGTCAGGGAAGAGTTCCAAACCGAGCAAACCAGTCAAGGACAAAAATGGAAGAACCATGACAAGCGAGGAGGGGCAAAGGAAAAGATGGGTGGAACATTTTGAAGAAATTCTAAACAGACCACCTCCGCAAACATCTCCTGATATATCACCAGCAAAAGAATCCCTATGCATTAACATCAACCCCCCAACAATTGCAGAAATCATCAATGCCATCAAGTCCCTGAAGAATGGTAAGGCACCAGGCCCTGACGGCATCCCCTCAGAAGCTCTAAAGGCAGACGCGACAGCGGCAGCGGAGATGTTACACCCCTTCCTGGTGAAGTTATGGGAACAGGAGAGAGTTCCGGCTGACTGGAAGCTCGGGCATTTGGTAAAGCTCCCCAAGAAAGGCGACCTTTCCCAATGCGGCAACTGGCGAGGAATCATGTTGCTGTCCATCCCCAGCAAAGTACTGACCAGAATCATCTTGGAGAGATTGAAAGAGGCGTTAGACAAGAAACTTAGAACAGAACAGGCGGGGTTTAGACAAGATAGGTCATGCATAGATCATATCGCCACTCTGCGTATTATCATCGAGCAATCCATCGAATGGCAGTCTCCTTTGTACGCGTTCTTCGTCGACTTCGAAAAAGCGTTTGACAGCGTCGACAGGGAGACAATATGGAAGCTAATGCAACACTACGGAATCCCGCAAAAGCTGATAAACATCATCCAACAGCTCTATGAGGACTCATCATGCCAGATCATCCACAACGGAAAGCTGACAGACCCCTTCCCAGTGAAGACTGGAGTGAGGCAAGGTTGCATGCTCTCGCCGATAATTTTCTTGATCGTCATAGACTGGATTATGAGAAGAACCACAGAGGGCAGCAACACCGGCATCCAGTGGACCCCCACCAAACATCTCGAAGACCTTGACTTTGCGGATGACATCGGCCTCCTGTCTCACAAGCAACAGCATGCACAGTCTAAGCTAACGCGCCTAGCAAAAGAGGCAGAGAAGACGGGCCTGAAAATCAACATAAAGAAAACCGAGGTGATGCGATTGAACAACCAACTACAGCAGCCACTGCATCTACAGGGGAAAGACGTGGTGGAGACTGACCGCTTTGTTTACCTTCGAAGCGTGGTCAACATTGATGGTGGCACAGAAGACGACGTCAAGAGCCGAATCAGCAAAGCAAGGGTAGCGTTCAACACCCTGCGCCCCATCTGGAAATCTAAGGACTTGTCCCAGCGCAGCAAAGTCCGCATCTTTAACACCAACGTAAAAGCAGTCCTCCTCTACGGGTCCGAAACATGGCAGGTTACCCACAACATCACCAACAAGATACAAACATTTGTCAACAAGTGCTTGCGCCACATTCTTAACATCAGGTGGCCTGAGAAGATTTCAAACACAGACCTATGGCGTAGAACCAACCAGAACCCCGTTGATCAGGACATCAAGAAAAGAAAATGGGGGTGAATAGGTCACACACTCCGCAAACCAGCTGATAACGTCACTAGGCAAGCACTAGACTGGAATCCACAAGTTAAAAGGAAAGTGGGACGACCCAAGCAGTCGTGGAGAAGATCAGTCGTGAGTGAAGCGAAGGATGCCGGAATGACATGGACTCCGCTGAGGATAGCAGCCCAGGACAGAGTTCGCTGGCGTAGTGTTGCAGCCCTATGCTCCAACAAGAGTTCACAGGAATAAGTCAAGTCAAGTAAGTCATATGGCGTTCGAAAACCAGGATATGCATACCTGATGAGCGGCAATAACCGCGATTATCCGTAACCTCCTATTGCTTGGCCTAAATCTATATCGACCGAACCCTTCGCAGTAATGAAACGTGACATTAATTTTGTTCTATAATTGATGGTAAATAGAGTTACTTCTTTTTTCTGTCGATTGTATCGTAGAACTTGAAGTGGGATACCGAAATGGAAATCATGCGCTTTATTCAAGTATTTGAAAGCAAAAATAGAAATTTTATTCAATTAAGTTTTCCTTTCTTTTTTCTTTCCTTTTGAATTTGGTGTTAAGTTGTTTTTGCTTAATAAAAGCTAGAAAATTGGTTTCCTTCTGTACAAGTTGGAACAGCAGATTTATAAAATGTGGATATTCATTTCGACTTTATATTACATCTCATGTCGACTGATTTGGAGTGTTTAATTCAATTAACTATAGACAGTGAGGCTTGCAGAAGTGAGTCCTAAAACTGTAGGGAAATAGCAAAAATGCTATAAATTTGGTACCAATTCTATAATAAAGCGATATGTCCTGAAACAGAGCCATATACGAATCACAGTTCAGTGGTTATGGGATAAAATATCCTGGATAAAAAGTTCGCTTTAAATTGTTCACAATGATACGGGAAATATTAAAGATAATGTTTCGCCATTTTTCAGCGCACATGACGATACTATTCAACGTTGAATCAATCACTCAAAATGATGACTTCTTCAAAACAACGTGCCTCTAGTTTCCCGCTGTGATATCACGACAAACGAGGATGCTTTCTGGAAAATCATTCTCCGCACAATTATTATTTCTTCCCGCCAGTCATGAACTTGAAATCCGGTTATTGGACAGCGTTTCCGGTTTATCGGGTGCCAGATTAGTCTGCTTAATCAATGTGTAAATTCATCGATCGATTCGCTTATTGATTTTTCGTGTGTAAAAGGGGAATTCATTCGATTTTCGCCACCACTTTCTTGTGCACGTATGTTTGCAGACATCACATCATCATAATCTGTTGGACACATGCGATTTTTTGTGGATGTTTCGAGATTGTTTAATTGTAAATCGCAGGTAGTTAATTAAAATGAATGAAAGAAGATCCTGGTTAGAATTAGACTTGTTTTGAACATGTGAACATTTCAAAATACACGACGATGTTTTGACGGTTGAGAAACTCAGTATATCTAAAGAGTATTCGCGAACCACTGTCAGACACTATTCGCTCCTATTTGTCTCATGCTATAGATATAAGTGGATAATATTAAACTATGTTTAGTATCACAAAAGCCCTTGTCATCCCAAAGCTTGCATATGGATGAAATACAAGTTCTCTCACGCAGTTCTCTTTCACAGTTGATTCCGTGTTGAAATGACTTATCGAATGTTCCGCATACTGGCAAAAGATGGCCTTGCTATACCCTAGAAACATGAACCAATACACAGTATATATTATAATATTATTTGTATTTGTATTTTTGTATTCCTATTTCGAATCATTTTTTACATCTGCAATCAACATTCTTGAATCTAGATCCATAAGGCCTGGTGAACATTATTTAATATTTCGCCGTTATCGTAACACAACCTCTGCCTTCCACCCGTTTGAAAACTTATTTCATATTCGTTTATTAGTAAGTAAGCTGATTAAATCAAATTGCCAATTGTTTGGTACACAGATGATTTTTTTCTCCCAAAGGTTTTCTTCGCTAGTTGTCACATCCTTTTGACGGAAAACTTTGTGTTACTGAAGATATATTCACTGGGGAGAGCTATGAGTAAAAAGTTAAATTTGGGCACACTGAAAATGTGGTACAAAGACGTTTGTGTAAGGAATGAACTAAGCTTGGAGACTGTGTGATGCATCATTACTGCGTGACTGATACACCCCTAATCAATACCGATCCGAGAGTTTCAACAACTACAAAAGCATCACGCAACATACAAGTATTCTCGAGTTTGCTACGATTCCCGACATAAGTGTTTAGACCGTGATTATTATCAGTTTAAATTATTTGCAAGTAACAGAAAGTAGTGTGGAAATGGATTCACTTTGGCTCATTATATGACTGTCATACTCACGGGATTAGGAAGAATTAAATGCTACGTGTTTCATCTCTGTTCTCTCTGCGTTCAGGTTACAATAGTTTTATATTCATCCGTTCCTCCCACCGTCAAAACGTTTAGTACAATTTATTCAACGCTCTTCTGCTTTTGTTTCAATCTATGGCGCATTTTCACTGCTTTGTCTATTTTTGACTAATACAACTTGCCCAATATTGTCTATGGCATTGGACCTTGATTTCGCTTCGATTAACTCGGATAATTCATACACACACGCGCACATTGTAACTCGATGAACACAACGCTACTCCATTGAATAATTTCAACTCGTTCCTCATTTGCCTTGGGATAAATAGCGTCACATAAATTAAAAGGGGATTTCTTGATTACCAATCAAAAACAATGTTCTCGAGTTATATTTTGTTTGTGTTTTGAATGCATGGCATAGGTTTTGCTAAAAGCTTTTTATTTAATAAGAATTCGTCGATTGTCGAAGATATCGTGAATACGCAACGATTGTGCCTTGCGTGGATGGCATTACATTTTACGAAAATGTTTAATCTGAATCTTGTATAACAGCCATGTCTGTTTGCTAGCTTATTCCGTTTTTGATATAATAATAAACTATAGTTGTCTGTCAAATTATCAACTTTCATGTCAATTCCAATTACATGCCTGATGTTGAAAACTCAAATACTTCCTTCAGCGATGCTTTCTCGACCAATGGTACCAAAATCCGATTCCGCAAACTGAATGATGGGAGTGAAGGGTTACAGTTGTTAACAATCACTGAATAAAAATATTGCTTTGTTACAAAACTCCGGTCATTGTTAGCGAAATGCGTCTTGACACAATGCCATAAAATGTTCAATTGAAATGCAGCTTAATTATTGTGGTTAGATATCATTTTATTCTGCTGGACTATTGAATGTATCCGCATAAAGGTTTGTTTATAGTTTCCTGGTAAATAGATTTTTTCAGATAAGTGCCAAACATTCTAAATTTGAAAGACGTTCTCGCAGCTTTTTATTTCAATGTTGAAAATTTTGGCATCTTGCAAAAATAAAATTTTTGATGACACGAATTTGTTAAGGAAAATAATAAAACAAACTGGTGAAAAAGGTTATTTGCTAAAGAAATTCGTTGCAGAGAATTACTCTATACTACTTCTAAGTAGCGATAAAAGTGATATGTTTCTCAAAGCCATTGACAAATTATGCAAATAGTAGGAACAAGTGTATTGTAACAGGCCAAACAGTAGCTCCAGCCACCTGCGCTCTTCTGAATTTGTTTCGTGCTTTGTTTATATTGTCTTATAAAAGTTGCTCGATGTTGTCCTTGACATTAGACCTCGATTAACTCCAATAATACACACAAATACAGATATTTCAACCCGAGTCTTTAGAAATTCGTTACATAGAATTACTCTATACTTCTTCTGAGTAGCCATAAAAGTGCTATATCTGTCGACACCAAAGACAATTAATGTGGTTAACTTGGTCGAAATGGTAAATAATAGAAACACGTTTATTCAAACTGGCCAAACAATGCTTCAAACCAGCAACAGCAAAAAAATGATTTGCAAAGCAAACCTACAGCGAATACACTGCAGGAACTTATTATTTGTGAACTGAGGTTCGACGGTCATCGTGAATTTTGCTGTAACTCCTCCAAATCAGCAATCGTTCTTGCTTCCGATCCGCACATAAATACTGTAACAATGAAACCATGTTCAATAATTTACCCCGTTTTTCAAGTCTTACTAAACCTAATATGTACTGTCTCCAGCTGCGGAGGGCAAGCTAGATTTGTCTGAGTAACACACTAAATGTTTTTTGTAAGCGGCAAGATCGCTTGAGGTGGAATACATTTCAAATTTTGAGATGGGTCGAGGAATCCAATGGCGACTTTAATATGATCGTACACTCTAGTGACGAATGATATGAACAGCTAACCCCGATCCCTGTACGGACGTGCAATCATGAAGTACATTTGTGCTGTGCGACTAACATCATGCTCAATTGATTGGCTACCGGTAGTGAGCTGCATGTTGGGACGCACTATTTTTTATTCAGATCTGTCTAGGTCTGGGCAACTCGACGGCATCTAAGCCTACGTGCTGTCACTGACTGTGCGGTACATTTCGTAGTAATGTTGGGTGATTCCATACCATACCGTAAATATTGTGAAAAACATGATTTGAAAATCTCGATTCAGACTGTCTAGCAGCAACGAAACCTGACATAGAAGAATAGATTTTCGCATGAAACGCATAAACACAGTGGGGTGGGTTAAGGTTTGATTGAACGATGCATCGCATTAGACTGGTTAAATGTACTTATCCTGCGAATGTATTGGGTGCGCTCAACTGTTGTTGTGTTGGTTGGTTTTTATATCTTTTGCTTTGAATCATAATATATTAATTCAATCATTGTGTTTGTTTCGAAAAATTGATTGATGAGCCCTAAAACATTCCAAGTTGATGGTACAGTGCAATATGTATGGGCGTGTTATCTGAATTTGATGTCCGGAATGTGATGTGTGTCGATTTAGATGGGTTGTTATTCAACACCTCACACTTCCCTAAGCTCATGTTCAGAACAAGTCTAGCTGAGTTAACTATGATAATCTATTTTGCATTGTTTGTTGTGTGTAAGAATGAAGATTTCGGGGTTCTCCAACTGTTTCCAAAGTGTCCAATGGATGCCGTTCCGCTTCTGGTTTGTCCATATATTCATGATCCATTCTACGGCCGCGGAAAAAGAAATCAGGAGAGTAAGTAGCTTGAGTTCAATTCATTTCTCACTGCGAATGTGTCAGTGAGTTATCTGTCGTGCATTTTTTTGCAGGTCATCATTTTATTGGATATCTTTATGACGCTGGTGATAATGTCTGGTACTGTGTAGTGCCTCAGTAGTCACCAGAGTGTCATCGGCCTGACGGCTCCCAGGTGACTCTGGCGTTCACCGTCTGATTTTCTAAACCATCCAGTGCAGACAATAACGGATGTCACTTTTTTCGGAGCGAAGCGTAGTGCGTAGCGAATTTTCGAAGTGCCCTAACTGCCCTTCGCAATGGCAAATAGTATCAAAGCGAATATCCGAAGTGCACTTCGCCATAACGAATATTAGCGAATAATCTTCGCTCAACTTTGATGTCCCCCAAAAACTTCGTTTTCGAAAAAACCTTGCTATAAATTGCTATAATTCGCTAATATTCGTTTAAATTCGCTATTCTCCGCTGAAATAAAACGATTTCGGAAATAAATTATTTTTTGACCATGAAAGAACTTTTATTTGACAAGGGAGGACTTTTTCATGAGCTTTGGCATTGGAAATAAACAAACCTTAATCTCAAAGGCAACTTGGCTCCTCCTCTGACTCGGTCTCTGAGGCCGGGGTTCTGGACCTGGACCTGGTGCCGGAACTGATCCGGCTGCTTCCAGTCAGAGGGGAGTAGGCCCCCGCTGTGAGCTCCTGGGTGTCAACAAACTCGACATCCTCAAGGTTGGCCTCAGGGTCATCCTGGTGTTTAAGCTGCCGCTGAAGTTTAGTGCTGGTACCTTCGCCATTGGTGAACTCCTGGATGCGGAGCTTCAGCCTCTTTATGTAGGTGAGCACTCTCTCGTTATTGTCATGAATGTAAACGAGCTCAAGGACCCTCTTGTTGTTCAGAAGGCTTCAAGTGGGATTGGTTACGAGTCCAGCTTCCTAGAATACCCTCTCTGATGAGGCCGAGGTAGCCGGGATGATGTAGACCATCCTAAAAGGAAATGAGACAGGTTGAGTATTTTGTATTGGGTTCCAAATGGTTCATGGGTGCAAACTTTGAACTACTATTTCGAAGTATAGCAATATTATATCAAAGTATAGCAATACTACATCAAAGTATATAAAAAAATATATTCAAGTATAGCGAATAATATCGAAGTATGGCGAAGTTTAGCGAATATAATATGAGTTTCTTTCCTAAATCCTTGCAGTACGATGAAGAGAAGCTTAATTTGTTCCAGTTGTTTGATAAGTTCATCAGCGACAAATCGTTCGAGAAAATTGGGATCTCTGTCGATAAGGTGACTGGTCAGTAGTTAGGCACATCGGATCAGTTCCCGCCTTTGTATATCGGAGTTATTAATCCACTTATCCAGGTAGTAGGAAACTTCCTACAACTCATTGACATGTTGAAATTTTCAGAGAGCGGTGAGAATAGAACATGGATGGTTTCATGATGAACGGTGTTATTTTATCAGCACCATGCGGTTTTTCTATTTAACCAGAGTGGCTTCGATGTTATAAGATTCTACTCGGACGATATGCGTGTGTGATGAATCCGGGATTGACTTGCACAATACTTTGAAATCGAAAATGGTTGCTCCATAATTTTGAACACATTTTGCGTTGTTCATTTTGACGAATCGCTTCCAATGTACTACTTGGAAATTCAATATTTAAAAAAAGATCTACTTTCAAATTTCTACATCACATGGAGGCAATAATTGCTGATCAAAAGCCGTTTTCCGCTAGTAATAAGCATGTAAGCAATGCAGTAAGTAGGCTAACATATTGAGCAATTCCAACAACTAAGTCTCTCCTAAATGACAACTCTTATCATTATTCACACCTAAACTGTGACCCGTCTATCGAAAAAGCCTGGTTTATGTGCTACTGTTATTGATAGTATAATAGATAAACAAACCAAATCAGCATTTGTTAAAGCTACTCATCGATGGAATCATCACCTTCGATTCCGATTTGTGAATAGATTCTTTGGTGCTTGCTGCAAAATGAATCACTTGTCACATTGTTGAGGTGACGAAACATTGATTTCCATTCAGAGCATTTATTTGTATTATTCCAATCACAATTTATTAGAATCCCAATCTTTAATTTGTGCTCATTCGAAGCGTGTGACATTACCTTTGAAAAAACCTCCACACACAAGTTCATTCATTCAATCCATCAAGCCGCTTGTGTAAAACAAGCTTCCTGTTACAAAAATGTCGTATTTATTTTAGTAGCGTTTTTACTTTCAGTGTTTTCAGTTTCAATATGGATTGTTACCTGAATCGGGCATTGTTAAATATCCTAAACTAATTATTGGATGCATCTGAGGCACACTTCATCTTTGCTAATCTGTCCGCATACATTTAACTTGTCACCCCCAGTGCGGGATGTTTATAACGAATAAAATTGAGCGGACTCATTTATTCCAATTCACTGCAATTTTGACAAGACAAGAATAGCTCTTACAAGGTTCACACAAAAATTATTCTTGTTGCGGGTCTGTAAGAATCATTTTTCTTCCTGGCTATTGGGCGTATAATTGTTTCGAGTGAAATATTAAGTCTCGATCAAATTGGAGGTCGAACGCATGTCAATCTGATTGATTAGGAGAAAAGAAAGTTTGTAATGAATCTTCGAGCTTCTGAGTCAAAAGCTTCGTTAAAACAAGGGTGTCAGCACGAACAGAGTTCAAGCTTAAATTTCGTTCACCTGACCAATCCTTAGCAGTTGAGAACTGCACAATCCATGATGTGGACAGCGCTCGTCAAAACAGACAGGCTCGATCAATATCAACGGCCGCACCACCACTCCTACGTGCCGTATAATCCCTCAATTGTTTTAGTCTTGGCAGGTGTGAATGACATATGTCTGCTAAACCAACGATAGACGTCACTCGCATGTGCGCCCCTAATCTAACTGCGCGATTTGCAATATCATTCACGGCCGACTTCAACAAGGCAGCGCCACTCAAATAGGCTTTAGAAAACTGGGAATCGCCAAAAAGGAGTATATGCCACGTCGCGCTTTCCAATGACGGTCCGAAGAAAGCGAAATCTACTGAAATGGATAACGCATTACACCCCGTCAAAGAGTCTTTCCTGATTGAAAGTTACTCAAACAAACATCGATCTAATTCAAAATCTGTAGTATAGTTAGTGAACAAACTTTCGATTAATCATCAATCGAGATCGATCGTAAGTGCAGATTGTGATTTTTGTTCACTGTACAAACTTGGTGTTATTCATTCATTCGGTCAATACGCGAGTTCACTTACGGTTGTTTTCTGTCGAAACCAAGGCTGAGCTAGTAGTGGCGCATTACAGATATAACAATTGGCGACGGAGTGATGAACATTTTTCCAACGTATCAAACGATGTCAGTACCAACAGAATTCGTACAAGAATTACTTATTCAACACAAGCAGATTTCGGAAGAGTTGATACAGCGAATGGCATTCCAAACAATCAACAGTCCAAGTTATTAACAACCAATTGACAGATTACTGCAAAACATTGACGAAGTTCATTCACAGCCAAATGAGGCCGTGACATTCGAGTCCTGTGACCGAAGATACAAAGATGTGTTTGTGGATGATTGTGCTAACCTAGATAAGAAGACTCGTGAGCGAAAGATGTTACGGAAGTTTAGACCTGTGAAACATGAAAAATAATGCAATTTTTTATCTTCCTAAAAGTCTGAAAGACTTCAGTTTGATCTAAATCATTAAATGTCTCAGCAATGCCTCACCAACATACCAACGACTGAGTAGAATCAACAATTATAATGGGCGGACGTTACAACCACAACCTTCATATTCTGGTTAGTTTGTGACTGATGTATATAACCTTCAAATTCACAAACACAATATGCTAACACCATAGCGCCAACCGTCGTCTTCGTACCAGCCACAGGCACTGACTGAACAAATTCAAGATAATTACTACGGCCAGAACAATGGAGTAGATAATTTGTAATTTCCGATCATGTGAACTACCATTATTTGAGAAGTATTGTTTCATAATTTAATAATTTGATTGTGGTAGACTGTTCATCACAACCATAATCGGTTCTAGTGACGTTAATGAATTGGTGTGAGCCCATAGTATTGGATGGCTTAGGGATGCTATGAATATAGAAATTGATAATCCCCTTAAATATAATTAGTATCGATGTATTGAATTATCTATAATCTTTAGTCACTTTGTCAGGACCAACCGCAACAATTTCAGAATCAATCGAAGCATGCCTCGCACGCTCGACGGGGCGAGGAACGACGCTATGTGCAACAACGTCTAGCTCACCTAAGAATGAATAAATCGGCAACCAGCAGTGTCATTTGTGCTGTCAGAGTAGACTGGGCTCAAGAAAGACATTACGGTGCTGTGGCATGCGAA
>JACCGJ010009162.1:0-19115 GCA_013407085.1 Atriophallophorus winterbourni
CTGCCACAAGATCACCTCCCTCCTTAAACAAAATCGGGTGGAGGTCGTCAGGACCAGGTGACTTGTTGCGCTTCAGTGCTCGAATTACCTCTCTCGCCTTCTGGAGATCAGGAGCACTAAAGTGCTCAGCCCATCGTTCTAAGCGTCTGCTAAGATTGGTGATCGGCGAGCCGTCGGTTTCGCAAATAGTCTCGCTCACTGTATTCAGTTTCGAACCAGCAGCTCTAATTAACTGCAACAATTTGCAAGTATTGCCCGATGCGGCTGCAACCTCCATCTCACAAGCACGTTGCGTCCACCAGAACTCGCGGTCATTCCTTAAGCTGGCCTTTAAGCGGGTATTCAATTCTCTCCGGGCACGGTTGTGTTCAGTGCCGGTGGGTAAAGCTCGACGGTGATCGATTAAAGCAAGTGACTGGGCCGAGATCCAAGAGCGTGGCGAAGCGCGGGTGGGTTGACAGCTTTCAGAAGTAGCGCAGGACAGTGCTGTCCGAACGAAGTTCCAGTGCTGCTCAACATCAGACGGGGGTGCTTCTGCGAGCTCCCTGGTCAATGCGTGATGGAACTTGGTTCTGACAGCGGGGAGCATCAAAGAGGCGGTGTACACATGAGTTCGTCGTGCGCGTGCCTTACCCCCAAATTGGAAGTTGACTGTCGCACAGACTAGCGCGTGGTCCGAGTCCACACCGGTGGTCCAGTATGAACGGCAATCCTTGATGCTACCACGCCACCTGTAGCTAATAGCAATGTGGTCAATTTGAGACCAGACGTGCTGTGATGGTGAGCGCCATGTGGCCATTCGACGCTGGGAACGCCGAAATGTCGTACTGGAGATATAGAGGCGGTGATCGCCACAGAATGTGAGCAATCGTTCTCCGTTATCTGAACGCCCGCCATCCAGCCCATACTGACCTCCAAGGTGGCGCTCGTATTCAGACAGGCGACCAACGCGAGCGTTGAGATCTCCTACCATGATTACGACATCTGTCCTGCGTGCCTTACGAAACAACTTCTCATAGAAGTTGTCCTTACTGAGATCCGCACTATCGTGCAATCGTACAGCATTTATGTGCTGTTCGGCTAACATCGTGCTAAATTGATTGGCCAACGGTAGTGAGCTGCATGCTGAAACACGCTGGAGTCTTACTACCATCTGTATTCTCTATTTCTCATATCTGTCTTGGCCTGGGTAACCTGACAGTAATATCGCCCACGTGCACTCTCTGACTGTGCGGCAGTTTGCCTGGATCAGGCTTATGCTTTCATACATACATATATTGTTTCTGGATTTTATAGTGACTGTTGCTACCGATCTAGACTATGCGAATGATATCGCACTTCTGGGGGATGACCCTCATATAATGCAAAAAGCCGTGGACCGCCTGGCATTTGAAGCTTTAAAGTATGGCATATGCTTTGCGCCTTCCCAGAACTGGAGCGGCTCTCTTCCAAACCTAACTGTGTGCGGTCAATCTTGAATTGGTCGACAGCTTTGTATACCTTGGCTGGCGGTTGTGTCTAGGACGAGATCTCACAACGTGTTCACAAAGCAGGTGTAGCGCTTGCTAACCTTCGCCACTTGTGGCGTCGATGCGATGTTTCACTGCATACTAAAAGCCAAGTGTACAACGCCGTGATGCTTGCTACACTACTTTACGGCTGCGCAACCTGATCTACCTGAGCGGAAAATGTCTGCCGGTATTCTATTTTTGACACCAGTTGCCTGCGTAGGATTGCACGCATTCGGTGGCAGCATCGCGTTAAAAATATAGATGTCTGCAAGTGGCCATGGACAGAGAGAAATGCTGATGCTTGCTCGTTTGCGATGGTTGGGACATGATTTAAGAATCATCATCGTTTGCCATACTGCGCCTTATTCGCAGAGCCCGGCAGAATCTGGGAGAAACGACCGGGTGGCCAGCCCATGACGTGGCGCGTTGGAATGAAGAAACCCACCGTAGCGCTAGGCTGAGTTGGGCGTATTCATTCGCCTGGGTGGGATCCAAAAGCTCCACCTAATAGTTGGCTGGAAACCTTAAGAGATATGGCTGCAAACCGAAATCAGTGGTGGCAGTATATTTAATTATGTGTGTTTTTTACTTTGTTAATCCGGTATTATTTGCTGGGAAAAAATAAAAAAACAAAACAAAATATCAATAAATCGCATGCAGTGAAACTACAAAAACAAGCTGCTTTTTGCGAATTTTCTTTTGCATATTCCGCTTTCCTGCTTTCCGTTTTTCACGCACTTTCTTATCTGCTTTTCTTGCTTCATATTGCTTGGCATTTTGTCTTGCTCCAGACTTGTGCTTCATGATCATGATGATGATGATGATGATGATAACTATAATAGTATGCTCCAATGAATCTGGTGAGTTGCTCATTACCTTGTCAGGTTGGAGAGTTGTGTTCAACGGTGATGCTGAGCTTTTTCGTTGTTTAGAAAATAGTTTTCCAGCACTCTTTAGTCACACGACCGGATTGCGGTGAAAGTCTCCAGCGATCGTTAGTATGCTTTAGGTATAATCTGTACCAAAAGAATGGCCCGTGACTCAATTTATATTTTGTTTCTCATATCTGTTTAAGCCCGGGCAACCTGACAGTATCCTAGCCCACGTACAGTCTATCACTGTGCGGCACTTTGCCTGGACCAAGCTTGTGCATATGAGAAGAAAAAAGAACAGCAAATGGTAGTGAGACTCCAGTCTATTATTTTTATTACTTAACCTTGGGCAGGATATGAGCGTATGGTCAGTTGTCATCCTCGTCAAGTAGTTCCAACGGAGTTAAGCAGGGCTGCTCTTTATCATCGTTCTTTTTTTAACTTCGCAATCGACGATGTCCTAAGGAAAGCTTTAATTGGCCTGATATCTGCGGGAGTTGAACTTTTAAGAGTCCTGCCGATCTAGAGTATACGCTTTAGATCGCACTTCTGGGAGACGACTCTCATGTAACTCTATAAGCTTTGGAACGCCTGCCACTTGACGCTTCAAGGTAAGATATGTGATTTGCACCTAACTAGCGTAAATCTCTCACCCAATATTTGAGCGGCACTTTTCCTAATTTTACCGTGTGGTGTCAATCTTGAACTAGGCAATAGCTTCCTTTACATCGGTACTTCGATCTCTTCTAGCGCTCGTGTTGAGGACGAGATCTCACAGTGTCTACACAAAGCGGGTATAGGTGATGATGATGATGATGACCGCTATGCCGTTTACGCTATATTTTACTATATACTAAAGGTCTAGTGTACAATGGAGTCGTGTGTGCTACGCTCCTCTATGGTTGCAAATACAGGCCTATCCGAGAGAAAGATGCTGTGGGCCTTCTGTTTTTGACAGTGCTTGCCTGCGTAGGATTGTTCGCATTCGGTGGCAGCATCACGTTACACCTATCTATGTCTGCAAACGGGTTTTAGGACGAAGGTGCCACGGGCTGAAAGATATGCTAATGCTTTCTCGTTTTCGATGGATGGGACACGTTTTTACGATGCCCCATCACCGTTTACCGTACCGCGCCTTATTTACAGAGCCTGGTAATGGCTAGGATAAACGACCGGGTGGCCAGACCAAGATGGCACGCTAAGATAAAGAAACTCACCATAACGCTATACTCAGTTGAACATATTCGTTTGCTTTAGATGGACCCAAAAGATCCACGCAGCAGGTAGTTGGAAACCTTACGCGATATGTCTGCAAATCGAAATCAATGGCATGTTGTCGTATTGTGTTATAATTTCTTACCATATATCATTATATATGATACAATAAATAAACCAAAAACTCGCATGCAGTGAAATTATAAAAACAAGCTGCTTTTTGCGTATTTGCCAGCTTATCCACTTTTTTACTCGTTTGCTTATCTGCTTTTACTGATTATATTGCTTAGCACCTTATCTGGCTCCAGAGTTGTGTTTCGTGTTGTTGTTGATAATGATTATGCTTCACGTTTTTCAAGTTTTGCAACCACTACATACTATAACAATATTTTATACGTTTGATTCCAGCCTTGATATTTCGATTTCTGGGTACTGTATAATGGAAAACACGTGATCCCTTTTTGAGTAAATGGAGAACAGTATTATCTCACGGACACAATTGTATGTTTCCATCCCTCGTGATTTTGCAAAATCAAACGGAGTGACTCCATCTAGACTATCGGTTAATAGTTTGGATCCTCCAGGTAATTATATACGCACGATATTACAAACCTGCTGTAGGCTAAATGCCGCACAGTCATATACTGCTCGTGGGCTATGATACTATCAGCATTTACCGGCCCAGACAGATGTATGAAATCTTACTTTAAAAAATTTAAAATGGTATTGCGACTCCAGTGTGTTTAGATGTGTAGCTTAGTATCAGTATCAAATCAATTGAACTTAACTGTTTAACTTATCTGTTAACTGCGCCGTGTAGAAGTCCCACACGATTGCTTTTGCAGATGTTTACTGATAGATTAACACAAGGCCCCGTATAAATATAACCACATCTTATTTCTTCAACGCCACTCTCCCCAATTATTGTGAAGTGAATGACTGAAAAAGATACCATGAAATATCATATTAGCCTAATTGATTGTTTAATGTTTACTTTGACATCAACTCAGGTTTTGCTTTAACCACACGTTTTGGGCGTTTTTCAAATAATCAAAGACCACTCTCATAGCACGGATGTGCGATCGTGCGGTACTTTGTGCTGTGCGGCTAACACCGTACTAAATTGATTGGCCAGATGTGGTGAGCTGCATGCTTAAAGAGGCTGGAGTCTCACCACCATTTCCTATTCTTTTTCTTCCTCATATCTTTCTACGCCTAGTGTAACCTGACAGTATCTTAGCCCACGTGCAGTCTGTGACTGCGGCATTTGCCTGGATTAGGCTTGTGCTTTCATACCATACCATATACTCTCATGGCTTCGTAGCTAAGCTTTTCCTCCAGAATCATACGATCCATCTACCACTGAACATTGATTTTAGCACTCGTTATCGAGAAAATGCCACACATTTAATCGCTAATCTCATTAATTCTTAAACTCCTGTACCGGATTCTTGCTGTCCACACTCATCAGTTGTTAGTAAGATCACCGTGCTAAAATGATTGGCCATCGGTGGCGAGCTTCATGCTGAAACAAGCTGGAGTCTCACTACCATTTCTATTTCTATTTTCTTTCTCATATCTGTCTAGGCCTGGGCAACCTGACAGTGTCTTAGCCCACTTGCAGTCTCTGACTGTACGGCACTTTGCCTGGATCAGGCTTGTGCTTTCATCCATCCATCCATCCAGAGACTGCACGTGGGCTAAGATACTGTCAGGCTGCCTAGGCCTAGACAGATATGAATGGGGAAATAGAAATGGTAGTGAGACGCCAGCGTGTTTCAGCGTGCAGCTCACTACCGTTGGCCAATCAGTTTAGGATGATGCTAGCCGTACAGCACAGAAATGCTGCACGATTACTCATCCGTGCACTTTCATACATACATATAGTAAGATCAGGATGCAAGCCACCGTAAATATTTTCCTCCGTTGCCCGGTGAATCATGAAGAACGCTGTTTGTGTAACATGAATTTCTCTCCCTGTCAAACGCCGCCCGATTTCTGTTTTATTTAAACTGGCATCGTTTGATAAACAATCCTTTATAACTTTTATACTGGAGCATTTGATATTTTTGTGTGTTGTCAAGTGTCATAACAAAGAATATTTGTCACGACACGTGATATTGAAACCTACATGAAATCCTTGTCTCTGATGTGGAATCAATCGGCTACCAAAGCTGTTTAGCTCTGTGTTTTATACGAAATGGCATCCAAGGCATCTCTGAGCCTACTTATTTGTAAATTGTTTACTTTATCACGTCCAGTCTTCATTCCTCTTGTAACCAGTCACTGTTTTACTAAGATTACATGGAAAATGTATATACATCATGTTTATGATGTTAAGAGTGTTTGGGTGTGCGTACATGCTAACGCGCGACTGAAGTCAAGCAAGGTGTTAGACAGTTTGACGGATTGTAGGCTTCTTAGACCTAGGCGAACGTTTGCAAAGCGCAAACAGCAATGAAGCTTCATTTTCTGCTTAGTCACTACACATAGCAGCTGATAATCCATATAGGGCCGGGTTATATCTACGGATAAGAAATGCTGCACATTTGTATCCACCGAAATCCTGTACACAGTTCGGTCTTCTCACTCCTGTATTTCACCAGACCCAGTAGACTCAACCGATAACAAAGTCAAATACCCAAGCATGGCTTGTCACGTGATAGACACATAATGGTGATACTATAAATGAGGGTGCTGAGTAGAACGCATACTATTATTAGTAATTTTCGTTATTTCATGTGTAGACTACACCAGTTCCATATTCGGCAAGGAATGTTGAACAAGATGATGAGTTAGTAATTCACGCCTGGACGCATTTTAGCAATCAGCAACGAATACTTTCAAGCAGTGAAAAACTACCAAGCCGTTTTGAAACACTCCGTATTCGTAAGGCATCAAATTGGCCTTTTCTCGCCACTGTCAGGCGAAATGTTGAGAAAAGCTTGTTATGATGCTTCACAGTGAAAGCCGCAAGAAAGCTGTCATGATGCTGTCGCTCTAATCGTTCACAACACTTAATTGAATGCATATTTTACTTGCGCTGTAGACACCTCGTCCCTGTGTGTGTTTGTCTCATCTTCTATTGGTTCAGTAGCTTTCAATGTACCACCCTTCGCATTGCTAATTTTTAAAACTCACGCTCACCGAGTCCGCAATTAATGCTCATGAGGTATGCTTTCTGATATTTCCAGTGTTTAAAAGGGACTGCTCGGATAAAATTCTTCCCAGATATATATTCTGACCAATCAGTATCATTACTGGCTGATTGTCGATGGTTGTATATGGAAGTATATAATCTCAAAATCTGCGCCACTGATTTATGTTTGCCTGGGTACCATCTTTCTTATCCCGGCGCCTCAGCTACACTTGAATCGGACATTGAAAGACTGCATTCTTCTTCATCTTACTTTGTGTCTGCGCGATCCTTTATCCTTATCAAGTATCGTTCGACTTTTCCTTTATCTTCATTAGCGCCGACTGCGTTGTTAAAATTTTACAGCTTGCAGACTATTTAAGTAACACAAACTGTCCATTTTACCCCGATAAACTACAATGTGTAGGTATGTATAAAATCGCGAGCATGATCCAAGCATATTGTTGCGCAGTCATGGACTGCATGTGGGCTAGGATATTGTCTAATTGTCTAGGCCTAGACATATGAGAATGAAAATAGTACTAGCATTGAGATTCTGACGTGTTTCCGCATACAACTCACTACCGGAAGCTAACCAATATAGCACGGTGTTAGTTACAATAGCACGATGACAATTTCTTGTGACCCACGACTGCCTAATTGCCAACGCTCTAGCTCAATACAACATCAAATTTTCTATGCAAAAAGGCCTTTTCATTGTAGGAAGAATTGTAGAATGATCCTGACAAAGCCTGAGTTTTTGTTTAGATGTTCTCTATAATTTCTCTGAGATTCATCAAGTGTAGCAGTTTGCATTGGTTTGAATATACCAAGAACCTATCGCGAATATCCCACGATATCTGTACATTTCTTCAGAATAGTGTAAGTAACATCATGCTAGATTGATCTGCCACCGCCTAGTGAGCTCCATTCAGGGATGTATGTATGTATGTATGAAAGCACAAGCCTGATCCAGGCAAAGTGCCGTACAGTCAGAGACTGCACATGGGCTAAGATACTGTCAGGTTGCCCAGGCCTAGACAGATATGAGAGAGAAAATAGAAATGGTAGTGAGACCCCAGCCTGTTTCAGCATGTAGCTCACCACTGATGGCAAATCTATCTAGCACGGTGTTAGCCGCACAGCACAAAGTACTGTACGATTGCACATCCATGCAGGAATACGCTTGATTCGTACTACCATTATTCCTTCTTCATTTCCTTCTACGCCACAAACACCAGTTTCTCAGCCATGTGCACTCTATGATTTCGCAACGCGTTTTATCGTTCCAGCACAGTGATTTCAGACGTTATTTGCCCATTTCATGGCAAATGCTTTTCAAGGACTTGTATATAAATACCCTTTTAAATTATCTCAGCGGTCGATGTTTTTTAGGGTAAAATGCTGCTCCTGGCAAATAGTTTACGCCCGAAGAGACTTTAATGTTCCACGATACTTCAGTTTTTTTCAAATCTTTCAGTTGCACTTTCGCATTGATTTTTCTATCTGCTTTGAGTGCACTGCGGACTTTATCAATCAGTAACTTGGCGTCTATTAATCGCTAGTATGCACTACTATGTTGATTATTCCCAACCAAAGCCTAAATTCTCACCAAAAACAAGTTTTTAAAATCATTTTTCATGACTGTAAAATATCAACCAATACTCCCAAACCTACCCACAGCAAAACACTAGCTGTTTTACTATAATTTTGAAAATTGGCCAAAATAAAAAAAAATGTTGAGGAATTTACAATTTTTTTCAAACCCTATTTTCATACCGCATTTATTATCTTAAAAGCATTGAGCTCAAGTGAAAAGAACAAAATATTTCCCTTGTCTCCCTTGAACCCGATCTTACTATCTCCATTTGATGACGGCAAACAGCCAGAAATCGGTAGTGGTGTGCAAGGGATGGGAATGTGAGCACCACAATACATTGAATTTATGTAAGCGCCTCGAGCGCTCAGCCAGGAATCACTTTGTGATTCTGTATTTGAACATTATGGTTCTTTGTAAGAACTCTATAAATCAGGGGCATACAGCTATAACTTTGTTTACCACTTTACCACTGTTTCAATTCTCACTGAACCTGATCTTACTGTCTCCACCTGATGACTGCAAACAGCCAGAAATCGGCAGTGGTGTGCAAGGGATGGGAATGTGAGCACCACAATACATTGAATTTCTGTAAGCGCCTCGAGTGCTGGACCAAGAATCACTTTGTGATTCTGTATTTGAACATCGTTGTTCTTTGTAAGAACCGTATACAACAGTGGCATACAAGTATAACTTTGTTTACCACTTTATCACTGTTTAAATTCTCTATTGAACCTCATCGTACTATCTCCACCTGATGACGGCAAACAGCCATACGCTGGTAGTGGTGTGTGGGGGATGGGGATGTGAGCACTACAATATAAATAAGTTTTTCGTCTTTTTCAATTAACCTGCGCTTTTTATCCATTATTCTCATGTTTATCTTTAAAGTACTACTGGATTTTACAAGTAACTAAATCACATTTATTTTTGCACATCATTTCCGTGTTTTCAACGCGCCATCTTAACCTGCTGCGTTCCGTGCTAGATACTTACTTATCATTATTGAAAACATCACGCTGTTATAAGGTTCCAACTGCTTTATAAATACGACATAATAAAATCCGAAATAGTCGTGAATCTGCTGATCTAAAAAATTACTGAGCCTGTAGACGATTAAGAACGAACACATTGTGATGTGGCGCGCACGCCTCGATTCAAACACGCATTCATTCAGGTTTTGTGAAAATTTCATCTATAATAACATCCTTTCCTCGCCATTACAAACTCAGTCAAATACAACAACAACTACTGCTAATCATCATATGCTCACTACGGCGCGATTGGCCTGCATTTGTTACGAAGCCAACTAAGAAAAATTTATGCGCTATACATTGAATCATGAATTCCTCATGTTTCATAATACCAGTACAACGAAATCACAAACCCATCAATCTAAGTTCCAATGAATTCAAATGGACCTTTGCTGTTGTTCTCGATTTTAACTGTATCTTTGCTACATTGTTTGTTACAGATCACACTGCAGTCTAACTACCTTCATCCCTAACCTGAGCAACATGATTGCAATTCATTTTACGTGCGGGATATATGATATGATATGAAAGCAAAAGCCTGATCCAGGCAAATTGCCGTACAGTCAGAGACTGCACGTGGACTAAGATACTGTCAGGTTGCCCAGGCCTAGACAGATATGAGGAAGAAAAAAGAAACGGAAATGGTAGTGAGACTCCAGCCTGTTTCAGTATGCAGCTCACTACCTCTGGCCAATCAATTTAGCACGGTGCTAGCCACAGCACAAAAGTACTGCACGATTGCACATCCGTGCGTGCGGGAGATGGATGTGTGGCACATCCTCTAACTCCACACGAGTGCGGATGGTAAATTGTGCAGTTCTTACGTACCGCACAGTTTACACCGCGCTAAATTCATTTGCCACCGGTACGGAGCTGCATGCGACTCTCTGCCTTTTTCCCGTTTCCTATACCTGTTTAGGCCCTGGCAACCTGTCACTATCTTAGCCCACGTGCTCTTACTGACTTTGCGGCACTTTGCTTGGATCAGGCTTGTGATTTCATGCTTACCTATCACATCAGTGATAAGTTTTGATGAGATTCTAAGACTTGTTGACCTGAACTGGCAGTAATTGGGGTTGTCTATTTTTATGGTTGAGGTCCCTGCAGTCAGACTTCGCAGTAACCAATCATTCCTCGATATTCTATTACTCTGATTTGTGTTTAATGGTGGTATTGTAGTTTATATCTTCTTCCAGTGTTAATTTGGGTTCTTAAGATACATGGCACTAAAATCTGCAAGGAAGTCTCGGTATTGAAATCACTTTACTCGTTAACCGAAATTTCATTGAATACATTTTACGTTTGAGGTGTACACACCTCATCCCAATGCCTCCGTACCTACTCTTCTACAATTTTTGTAGCTTTTCAAGGCCCCTTATTTACCTATTGTTACATGTTTGTATAATGGTTGATTGTCAAGCATTTGGCAATAACAACATGTGTATGCTATCGTTGATGATGATTAAAAAATGTGATAACCTTTTAACCATTTATTATTTTCCTGAAAGCCCACCCATCAAGACCTTGGAGTGTCTTCGACTCTGTTGTAAATCTCCCTGCGGTATTGAATGATCCAGTTAATCGACCGGTAAGCTGATTGACCACTTTCTACCGTGCTCTTGTGTGTGTGAACTCCATTTTCCTCTTAATCACTTATTTTCTTCCAGGTCGACATCTTTGCACGCACCTGGGGTGATCTCTTCGAACACGCCGAAGTCGCACCATCACCCCATTTGCCAGCGATAGACGAGACCCAGTTTGAACACTACTTGACAAAGGTTGGCTCACGCGCTGCTTCCATCCCCACTTCTCGGTCGCCATCGCAAAATGTACTTTTGCAGGCTGTGCGCAGTGCTGGTGTTGATCGTGACTTTCCGACTACAAACACTCCGACTTCGCAATCCGGTAAGCATCACTCTAACGCCTCCGCATCCAACTCGATTTTCTTACTCGTTTTATCTCTCGCCTTTCAGTTCATCAATTCCAGCTTTCGAGCAACTTGGACTCGGTGCCTTCCGTAGTGTTTGATGCCGAATTCAGTTTACAAAATTTGCGCACCTTTACCCAACTCATTCCTTTACATCCTCGCCGCCTCACTGAGATCGCGAGCAACACCGTCAGCTTTGATCCAGCATCATGTGATTTATCGCCGTCACGACGAAACACTCGGGAACAACAGTTGAGTGACTTTCGAAGTCAACACGACCGTCTCGCTCATTATTTGGACATTGTGGAGGTACATCTAGCTGAACAGGTTCGTTCAAGTTTAACATTGGTTATCACTTTTCCAGTGTTTCAAGGCTTACTTAACCAAATCTTATTATTTCCACTGAATGACGGCAAACAGCCAGTGTGTAAGTGCGGGGGATGTGAGCAACACATTACTTTGGTCATCCATAAGCGCCTTGGGTGTTTGACCATGAATCACTTTGTGATTCTGTGTTTGAACACCGTGGTTCGTTGTAACAGTGGTATTCAAGTATAACTTCGTTTACAACTTCTCCACTGTTTCAATTCTCATTGAACCCAATCCTACTGTCTCCACCTGATGATGGCAAACAACCATAAACCGGTTGTGGTGTGTCAGGCGGGATGCAAGCACATAATGGTATGGTATGAAATCACAAGCCTGATCCAGGCAAAGTGCCGCACAGTCAGAGACTGTACGTGGGCTAAGATACTGTCAGGTTGTCCAGGCCTAAACAGATATGAGGGGGGAATAGAAATAGAAATGGTAGTGAGACTCCAGCGTGTTTCAGCATGCAGCTCACTACCGTTAGCCAATCAATTTAGCACGACGTTAGCCGCACAGCACAGAAATACTGTATGATTGCACATCCGCGCATAATGGCATAGGTTCCATTTTGTTTATCGTTCTTAGTTCCCGCAACACAAACGCTTGTTGATTGATTGAGCCATCCCTCACTGTCTATATAAAGCTTCATTTTTCTTGATCATCACATTCACTCACAAATCCCACAACACGAGAGAACGCCAATTCATCAAAGGCGTTTATTTCGCACATGCCAAGGAACGAAGCATCACCCATGCATTTTATATAGGCAAATCACGTTACCACAACTCTGTCCTCACATTGTCGGTACCAGTTGTTCCCTTGATCTGATTCGTCAATCGATTTTGTCACATCCGGTTCACTTTAAGCCCTCACCGCGCATTGGATTCGTTTGACAGACCTTAACGACATTCAATCGCGACTAACGCTGTCCCTCTCCGCGTTTGCGTGCAAATTGATTGGCCGGAGGTAGTGAGCTGCACGCTGAAACACGCGCTGGAGTCTCACTACCATTTCCTGTTCTTTTTATCTTCCTCGTATCTGTCTAGGCCTGGGCAACCTGACAGTATCTTAGTCCACGTGCAGTCTCTGTCTGTGCTGCACTTTGCCTGGATCAGGCTTGTGCTCTCATACCATACCATACCATGCAATCCTTCTGAAACCCTAATTATTACAGGTTCACGACTATCATCGTCGGTTGCTTCAGCGCTCCCTCTTCTTGTGTTGTTATGCCGGAGGGTGATGTTCTGCTCGAGAGCTTGTGATTAGCACTTACCGCCAATGCACTTCACAACTCATTTGTTTAACCCCGGGCAACCTGACAGTATCTTGGCCCACGTGCAGTCTCTGACTGTGCGGCACTTTGCCTGGATCAGGCTTGTGCTTTCATACATATGCATACTTCACACCTCCACAATACGGTTCATCCCAAGGACGACTATTTTCCATTCATATAGCGGTACATCTAACAGCTTTTTAATTTATTCATACCACTTGCTAACGATTACGAACCACTGTCCTCGTCTGGTCACAGGTCTCCAGAAAATCATCCATCTTTTTCGAAGCGGTCTGTTGTCATGACATTGTTCGCGAACAACTTGTCGAGGCGCTTTCTCAAGTGAAATTAGTCAGGTATTTACCGCCCCCCCCAAACTTTTCTCTTTCGTTTATAATGATTCACTGAACGGGAATTATTTGTTTTTGTTAAACCAATCGGATTGTTATCCCACAGCTCTCTAACTCACTTTTGAGCGAAGTAGCAATATGTTTCTTCTTTGGTTATCCTTCTACACACGGAAGCCTTTCTGCAGATTGATGATTTTTATTGCGCCGTTGCCGACTCATGAACTGTTCTGCCTAATCCGTTTGAAAATATTTTCGCCTGGATCATCTATGAGCTATACTGGGTGGTGTTCTCCGAGCATCATCGGAGCCACTCATAATAGGGAGGTCAATGGATAGAGGTCAGACAAACACGGTCTCAACCCAACCCGCTGCCTCGTGGCTTTTTAGCCAGAGGCTAGGCCCTGTCTAGGCAGGGCGACCTGCAAATATCCCATCTCGCATACAACCATGATTATAACTACAACACTCAACTCCATAGTGCATCAACCGTTGCGTACGATAAACCTGCTGCATACAGCAAGACCGGTAAGCGAAAACAAGCTACTACTGGTCCCACGCTTCAAAATGTTTATAGGCTAATTTAGACTGAGATAGGGATTCTATTTTCACGTTGAAGAGGAAGTTTTGCTTACCATTCATTGATTACAAGTATGAAGCTTGGAGTCAGGCAAAATATCAGTCATAATTGAACATGCGCTGACATGCTGTCAGGTTTTTCAACAATAGCCATTCTTGCTACGAAATATAAACCATCATTTCTACACGAGCATCCCTATTCAACGGCCCTTTTGCTGGTGTAACGAAGTTGGATCACCAGCTTGTTTTATCACACTGTACGGCAGTGGTTGCTTGTGTTCAGCGTTGCATCAATCCGACAGATTGTCGCGTACCTAAACTGGGATGGGTTCAATTGATTTCCAAAGTGTAGACCTCGGGTTTCGGTATCTTAAATCCCAAGCTATTTGCATTTATTCTCGAATTTTTGCGACTGATCACCTGTATCCAGTCAAACGAAGATTTACAGTTTTACTCTTAACGCGACTGCTTTTGATTCGGGTTTGAAAGTTACTGGGTTGTACATTTTAAAGATCGCGCTTGACCCCTTTGTCACTCCTGGCGTTGGGTGAATGTACAGAACGTCGTTGGAAAAGGAACTGCGGTATCCTATCTCCCTCAAACGATTCGTGCTAAAAAAGTAAAAATGTTCACGGCCACATGAGCCCTAGCAGTCCGGCAAGAAATCTTTAGTAAAAAATAAAGACATCCCTAGACGTTCAAAGCGTCGATTCTGCTTAGCTTCCTTGATGATATCTCCGTTTGTTTCTCATACAATGTACACCCATACCTCTCTCATATCTCTAACAATGGGCCCCATTTTTCGTCGCTAGGTCACCCTACCGCTTTTCTATTTCCGTTGTAATCACTGCACCCACTACTCTCGATACCAGTTTTAGTACTGCTCAGTTCGATTCTATGCTTACACGTGAACCCACGACCCCCAAAGTAAACAGTTTTTTATTGACTGGTCATCATCATCATCAGGGGCAGTGTCCTGTCTAGGCCTGGGCAACCTGACATTATCTCAGCCCACGTGCAGTCTCTGACTGTGCGGCACTTTGCCTGGATCAGGCTTGTGCTTTCATGCATGCATGCAGGGGCAATGTTACACCGGTAACATACACCGGGTGTGTTACTGCCATACAACTATGAATCATAAAAATAAAATCCTGCAAGATGGGAAGGTTGGGAATTAAACAGCTACAGAATCTGCACACGAGTAAGCAAAAACAAACTGGGATGAGGTGCATACACCTCGCATGCATGATGCATTCAATCAGCACGACATCTTCCTTTCGGCGTTCACTGCCATCCATCACAACAAGCTTTCCTCATCACTCCGCTGGACACCATACAAGGTTGAGCAAACACATCAATAATTTGCTTATCAACTAGTTTCCAGCTTGCGTCATCACGTCCGCCGCCAAATTAACGCCGAATATTTCACCACCTTCTTTCAGAGAAAAGCTTCAGGAAGTAGACGGCACATCCACCATTCCTATCCTCCGGCTTCTTCGTCTGATACGACGGAAAACAAACTGTGAGATCTTACTCCAACGGGTACGTTCTATTGATTGATCATCAATTGTTTAGACGATTCCATCAATCAATCAATCGGAACACCGGTATTACAGCTAACTTGATTTTATTATCAGGGCTTCTGCTTCCCATTTGTTTACTTTATAAGCTACGCCATCTTATTGCGATTATTATGGTGTCAATAACGCGGTTATAACTTACAATATAGTCGACTCACGGATGTGCAATCGTGCAGCATTTCTGTGCTGTGCGGCTAACATCGTGCTAAATTGATTGGCCGCCGGTAGTGAGCTGCATGCTGAAACACGCTGGAGTCTCACTACAATTTCTATCCCCCCTCATATCTGTCTAGGCCCGGGCAACCTGACAGTATTGTAGCCCACGTGCAGTCTCGGACTGTACGGCACTTTGCCTGGATCAGGCTTGTACCATTCCATACCAAGCCAGACATTCAGCTTATTTAAACTACTTTTGAGTCGGGTAGATTTAAGGAGTTGGCTTCGTAAGTCGATTAACTGGCTTCATTGATGCCTCATCTCAAGCTAACCCACACACATTAGTCGGAGGCTAGATTGTTCTAGATTATAATTAGTATTCACATTCGTAATATTCCCAAACAAACGTGTGAGTTTCAGAATGATTGAGAAGAGGAGAGTTGCCTTGATTTAGGCTTTATTCATCAGAAGAGCTAAAACAACGAACAATATAATAGTTAGTATAGATAGATAGAATAGAATGCGAATTACAATAATGCAAGCATATAAGAATACACAACATTCTCCTCGGCTGTTTTGATTTGGTTATACATGTGACGAATTCGTGCGTCTCGATTTCGAAGTTCGTACGGACGAGTTCTTTGCTGTTTTGTATATAGTTCAGAGGAATTTGGATTGTTTACAGTCGATGAATCTGTTGTATCACTGATAGGTTGGCAGTCAATGAGAACTGACTCAGGAACGTGAATGGGTAATGGTGGTTCGGATGTTTGTGGTGTAGGAGGGGGGTTCGACAGGATTTCCGTATCTGAAGGACGGCCTACTGGGGCAAGAGCACGAAGTGAAACGGTGTCTTCTCTTCCATCAGAAAATCGCACACGAGCATACTGGGGGTTACATTCAAGCAGCTCAACTTCGTCGACTAAT
Organism: Atriophallophorus winterbourni; assembly: GCA_013407085.1. NCBI lineage: Eukaryota > Metazoa > Platyhelminthes > Trematoda > Plagiorchiida > Microphallidae > Atriophallophorus > Atriophallophorus winterbourni. The sequence continues at coordinate 16,524 of JACCGJ010009162.1, forward strand.
GGCTCATACTTTGAGTTTCTAACATTTCTTCGCATCAGAACTGGACCGGGTGTAGTCAACCATGATGGAAGTGACAAACCATTGCTTGATTTTCTAATATGGAAAAACATGCGTTCGTGCGGAGTGGTGTTAGTGGCCGTACACAACAGTGATCTAATGGAATGTAATGCGTCTAGTAGAACAGATTCCCAGTGTGTAACATCCAGATTCCTGGAGCGCAATGCTAGCATAATAGACTTCCAGAGAGTGCCATTAAGTCGTTCTACTTGGCCGTTGCCTTGGGGATTATATGGTGTGGTCCTGCTTGTAGCTACATTGTTTGCACAGAGGAACTCTCGAACAGCTTGTGACATAAATGAGGAACCACGGTCAGTATGAACGTATAGAGGCATACCAAAAAGCATGAATAATTCACGAAGACATTTGATAACAGTGGAAGAAGACATATCAGGACACGGAAAAGCGAAGGGAAATCTAGAATACTCATCAATAATAGTCAAAAGGTATTTGTTCTTAGAGATCGAAGGAAGTGGACCCTTGAAATCAAGACTGAGTCGCTCGAATGAATGAGTAGCTTTAATCAGAGTACCATGAGATTTGTGAAAACGAGGTTTTAACTCAGCACAGATTGTACATTGGGACGTCATTGATTTGATTTCTTTTCTTCCCATAGAATGTTTATCCAAATTCGCCATTATATGTTCATCAAGAGTTTGACCACAAATTGTAATGTTGTCGATGTAAGCATAAGTACCTTCAAGCTTCTCGTTTCGAATGATTTCATCGATTACGCGCTGAAAGCATGCTACACCATTAGTGACTCCGAAAGGAATCCGACGAAATTGGTACAAACCGCCGCAAGCTTCAAAAGCAGTGTATGGTTTCTCACAATCAGTGATGGGAACCTGATGATAGGCACTTTTGAGGTCTAATGTACTGAACATGTTGAATTGGGCGATTTTGTCAATTAATGCATCCAATTTAGGTAATGGATAGGCATCCAACTGAGTATAACGATTAATGGTCTGACTATAATCAACGACCATGCGTCTCTTGTGATTTTCGTTGGTGGTAACCAGAACCTGGGCCCTCCATGGAGATTTGGAGGTTTCGATGATTTCTTCATCCAAAAGTCGCTGCACTTCAGATTCGATGAACTTTTCGTCGTTATGAGAGTGACGACGGGATTTTGTAGCAATTGGTTTGAACTGTGACGGATCATCGCCAAAAATAGATGGTGATTTAATATGAGCAGCAAGAAGGCCACATACAGTAAATGATGGTTTCGAACCGTTAAAGGGGATTTCAACTGAATGATGCAGTCGTAAGAAGTCATGACCGAGTAATACATGGGAACAAAGATTTCGTAACACGCATAGTTTGATAAGCGAATAAGACAAACCATTATAATTGATCGTGACAAAACAATGACCTTCTGTGAATGCAGTCAAATGTGTATTGGCCATTGAAATCTGATTGTGTGACTCAAATACTTTCCAGTTAAACTTGGAAACGATAGATGAAGCAACATAGCTCTCAGAACTTCCAGTATCAATTAGTGCTTTCAGACGACGGTCATTCACAGTAATATGTGCAATAGCGCTTGATAAGCTACTTGGGATTGAAGCAATCGTGATGGATGAAGTGAGATGAGGAATACATGCGGTAGCTGATTTACCAGAACGACAAACTTTATGATAATGCCCTTTCTTACCACAGCCTTTACAGAGAGCATCCCGTGCAGGGCAGCGGTATCGCGGGTGTCTATCAAATCCACAGAAATAACATTTACCAGCCTTTATAGAAGCAATACCAGGTTTCTCGGGTTCTGGATCTTTATGTGTCGGGTTTGAAATTGCTGCAGATACATCCGAAATTTGTGATTGATAAGTTTGTGATTGTTGATGCGCTAGATCAAGTGAGCGCGCTTGCTGAAATACAAGTTCGAGATCAAGTGAGGTATTTTCGAGAAGACGTTGACGGATGGCATGGGAAGTAATACCGGAAATAAATGCATCACGAACAGCGTCATCTTGATTCCTCTTAGCAGTCACTGATTTGAAACAACAATCACGAGCGAGACTTTTGAGTTTGTGTAGAAATTTGTCTAGACTTTGATTGACATCCTGTTTGCAAGTAGCGAGCATATGACGAGCGAATATTTCATTTTTAGGTTTGTCATAGATACTTTGTAAAGTTGTGACAGCAGATTCATAGTTTGTGCAATCGATAATATGATCGAAAACAGATGGAGAAACATAGTTAATCAGAGTTTTCAACTTGTCTGGCTTATGAGTTTTGATTGAAGTGAGGAAATTTGAGAATGTAGCGAACCAATGAGCCCACTCTTTTGCAGCAGAACGTGAACTGGCATCAGTGTCGAGGCGCTCGGGACGGAGAAATCGATTCATTGAATAGCTTCTGATGAATAAATTCTAATGTTCCAAACAAACGTGTGAGTTTCAGAATGATTGAGAAGAGGAGAGTTGCCTTGATTTAGGCTTTATTCATCAGAAAAGCTAAAACAACGAACAATATAATAGTTAGTATAGATAGATAGAATAGAATGCGAATTACAATAATGCAAGCATA
>JACCGJ010009163.1:0-14952 GCA_013407085.1 Atriophallophorus winterbourni
TCACACATCGAGCAAGTGTTTTAGTGGATATCCTTCGGTAGACACAATTCTATAAGTCATAATAATATCGCATCGTATACTCCTTTGGGTAAAGTCGCGTAGACCAAGACGTCGCAATCTTTCTGTGTACGGAACGTTGCGAAGACCCATCACTAACTTTGCTGCTCTATGATAGATTTTATCGAAGAGAGCAATGTCTTTTCGCAGCCAAGGAGCCTGGACCTCTACTGCATACTCCATTGTAGAGCGAAGGTTGACATTATTATCTTGGTAAGGTACCAGAGAGAATCTTCCAAAATATCTTCGAAAGATACCAACAAATCGCTTGCCCGTAGATATATTTCTGGACAGTGCGTTGTGTGCTCTTCAGTTCCCGTAATCCACACCTTTTAAGCTCTTTTTCCGAGCAGCCATGATAGGTTTTTCAGTTCCTAATCATATGTCCAAGGAACATTCTTGCCAAGATGGAGGCATCTGAATTTCTGTATGTCGAATTGACATGTCATTCATGACCGACTAATTCAAAACGCTGTCCAATCCATTTGCAGTTTCTCCAATCCTGGCATGAACTTATTGGCCGGCCAATTTTAGGTCATTCGCGGACAGGCCATTTTGGGACGATATGAGGGGGGGGGCGTAAATCATTTAGTAAAGCGAAAGAGGAGGGGCTAGCTTAACAAGAACCATCGAAATGCGTGGACGTGCACATAAACCTGCGTATTTTGAGTATTCTAAAATAGAATTCAGAATTTTCACGCCGAAACTTTACCCAGGGTAATTAACACGTATTATACGTTATCGATACATCTATTACACGGGCGTTTGTGCGGTCGTATTTTCGTTGCTCTGACACTTTTCGTTGCTCTGACACTTTTGCCCGTTTCTTGGCCAAATCAACTCGGATTTTACCCGTTCAAAAACTTTTTGCTATACTTTGACGAGAGCTATCGGAATTTATACGTTTTGAGCTGATCCGTCGATTAACAACAAAGTTACCGTTTCTCGTAAATATCTCGGTTTGCTCACGCGTGCAAACTTTCTCCCACAGTTAACTATCGTACGGTTTTTGCTTTCATTGCAAAGATCTCATCGAACTACACATTTTGATACGCAATTCTGTGCTTTACTCTGTGTGGTTATTGAGTTATCACGGATTATTCGCAAAATGACCAAATCAAGAATTATAACCCAGCTAAATCGACCAGTCGAACTGACGACCATTCTTCAACCGGCCGTCCCAATTCAGCCTACAATGCGTGGTCGAGTCACGAGATCCAACACCCACGCGGAAAAATCGATCGACTATGTTGTGCATACGACGGTTGTTCACCCGACAGCGACATCAAACCACCTTGACCTCTGCGCCAAGTGCCTGTACCCGGTAAGCAATGATAGGGCATTGGTTAAATGTATTTTTGTGATATACATGTGCACGTGGCCTGCGATGAGACTTTGACCGATGAGTGTGTAAAGATCGTGAATGATAAAAACCTCCCATCCGTTTGTTATTTCTGTATTGACTGTCGAAATTCAATAGCGAATCGTAATCCCAAGAGTACACAATTCTCTGCTAGAAACGAGACTAATACAATAGAGAATAGATTATTGATAATAGAAGAGGAACTTGTAAATTTAAAGGATACTCTACGACCAATAATCAAGACTAAAACAGTTGAATTGAATAATGGAATACGCTCGACCTCACCGCCACAGAGTGCTTCTAAAAAGGTTAAATTACGCGACACTGAAGTGATACTTAAAAAGGCCTTGAAGCAGAAACCATCTACGTCGAACGCTCCTTTGGCCAAAGTTGCCACGAAAAATACTTCGCTCAATGTTATCTGCACCGATTCGACACCCCCGGTGGTACAAAAATCATACAGAGAAATGCTTTTGCGGTCGACCTCCGCTGCACAATCTGAGCCTGGCACACTAAACCTAAATCAAAAGCCTCACATTCTATGAAGAATGACCGGACACGCGACAAGCATTCTCATTCGTTAAGCGTAATATGTACGAATGTTAAAGAGTCCGGCGAGAGCTTGTTAGATAGAAAACACAAACACGACCTCGACATATGGTCTCAAATTTGTCAACAGTTGCAAATTGAGCATGTTACTCCTGACAAACTGATTCGTCTAACTCGCCATTTCACCTCACCTCATAGTGATCAACCTCGGTTACTAAGAGTCACACTAAAGTGCGAGGCTGATATCGAAAACATACTGCTAAATTCGTACCGACTAAAGACGGATCCGACTTCAAATTGCCGGATATATCCTGATGTGCCATGGTGGGAACGGAAGGGTGCCTCAAACACTAAGGAAAAAACGTTATCGCGGAGTATAGTTCTACTTGGTGTACCAGAAAATACCACTGAAGCATCGGGACAGGGACCAGCAGATCATGACTTCAAGCAATGGCGTTACATTGCGTCTTTGCTTAATATTTCTAACGTGATCACTGACACTTGCCGGGTGCCTTTTTCACTAAACTATAAAGGAGACGGACCGAAACCTCTCAGGATTACCTTTTTAACTACCGACATGGCTGAATTTGTCAAGTCCGAATGGAAAATAGCAAAACGTGCATTACCGAAAGACATTAGACTTTGTCCACCGAGACCAAGTACCATGAGTGAGACACATTCGCGGCTGGGGGCGGTAGACGGCAGCGTTCCCACCGAAATGGAAGCAATCAATACATCAAAAAACGTAGTGGTTCTATGGAATGCGCTACCGCAAGATGTTGTGAATCCAACGACAATTGATGTTTTCAAATCGAAATTGGATGCATACGTCAAACAAAACCCTGAATTTGGCCCGGTGTTTTGAAGCAACACGAACCCAAAAAACATTAACAATGTGATTTTGATTAATTTTTTTTCGCAATAGTTGTCATCCAATGGTACCTGTAAAGCATTAGCTTTTATCACCATAAATCTTGATTCTTGGACTAGCATTCATACCGAGTATCCAAACGAGAGAATAAGAATAGTGCAAAACGATGAAGAAAACACATGTACGAAGAAAATAAAGCAAAGGATTATGTGGTTATGCCGTAAAAAATGAATAAACAGCATCATTATAAACATTGAAATTGTTTTAATTCAATCAGTGAGTATTGCAAATAGGAACTAAGGGAACGGGCTTGAATGGGGTTAAGATTATTCAGCATCATGGCAGATGTAGTGCACTTGGGTTAAAGGAAACTGCCACGACTTCTATGGCATTGAAGGCAATATCTGTTCGCCGATTGCATTGAATCCAGAACTCAGAACTCAGAATATTGTATGGTAGAAAAAGCATTAAGCTTAACAATAACCATAGGATGACAAGGTATATGGAACATATAAAAATATATAAAAAAATATAACATATCTCAAAAATCAATAGGGACATTCGCATACCGCATGGTTCGTCATAAACTCATCGAGTTTGGAAGCGAAAACCTCAACAGATTCTGATCGTGTCATTTCTTCAGGCAAATAGTTCCAAGTGAAAAAATTCTTACGGAGAAAAAATTACGAAGTATATCCAATCGAGAATGCGGAATACTTAAAGCCTTTGAATGTGTTCGTGTTCTAGTAAGCTCATTGGGCTTTAGCAAGTGTTTAAGGGGATGGTTTACAGAATGCAGGATTTTGAAGGTCAACATAAGGTCACTACGTATCCGCCGTTGGGTAAAATCTTGTAGGTTCAGTTTTACCATTCGCTCTGTGGAAGGCAAATTTCTGTACCGGGAGACCAACTTTGTAGCACGATGATAAATCCTGTCGAGTAGCTCGATATCCTTCCTCAGCATTTGGAGAAGACTCAGGATACGGCAAGCTTTATTGTACACCATCCGGCAATGCTGTCCAGGCTTAAGGTTAAACGAAACCCAGATACCCAGATCTTTTTCTGCTGTGGTCCAGACGAGATCTTGCGTGCCAAGCTGATACGTGTGGGGCAGAGATTTCCCAAGCTGCAGAATTTTACATTTCGTAGGGTTAAATGGTAACTCATTTAACTGGGACCAACGAAATAAGATGCTTAGATCCCGTTGTAATGCCATACAGTCATTAACAGACCTGACACGTTTCCAAATTTTAATATCATCGGCAAATAGTATCAAGTTGCATCCAATATCCTGTACTATATCGTTCATATACACCAAGAATAGAAGAGGTCCAAGCACCGATCCTTGCGAAACTCCACTCGTGACGTCTATTTTTCTAGATAAGGTGCTGCCAACGCGAACTTGGACGTGTCTATCAGTAAGATAGTCCCTTATCCAATTCAGCAATATTCCCGTTATTCCATAGGATTCGAGTTTTTAATTAAGATGTCATGGTTGACTCTATCGAAAGCTTTGGAAATATCGATGTAGCAAGCATGTACAGCATCACCTTCGTCTAGTGCCTTGGTCCAATCCTCGAACGTTGTAAGAAGGTTAGATAAGCAACAGCGATCTCTTCGAAAACCGTGTTGTGCTGCGGTCAAAATATTTTGGTTTTCAAAATGTTCTCTTATGCGCGCAGTCACAATGCGTTCCATTAATTTGGAGATCACCGGAAGTAACGTTACGGGTCTATAGTTTGCTGTGCCTGAACGGCTACCGCCTTTATAAATAGGCGTTGTCATCCCTGCTTTCCATTGCGGTGGTATTTTTCCTTATTTAAGCAGAGATTGAATATGCGAGTGAGAGGAGCAGTCAAAGCAACGCGACACCTGCGAAGTACGGCGGGGGTAATTTTGCCTGCGCCAGGGGACTTCTTTTCGTTTAGTCGACAAAGTTCCCGCCCAACCATGTATTCGTTGATAGTCATTTCACTTAATAATTCGAAATGTGGTGAACTTGATGAAAGTTGATATGGTATACAACGCTTGGGATTGAAGACAAATGAGTAAAACGTTGCTAAATCGTCGGCGGTATCTTGGGCAGTGTGGGTCAATCCATGAGGTGTTAGTACAGAGAATACACCTGGTTTGATCTTTGATCGTTCATTCACTATCTTGTGGAGAAGCTTAGGATTCTTTTCCATTCTCCTAAGCAAGTTCCATTGGAATTGCATGCGATCTTCTCTTACAAGAGTAGTGACTTGATTCCGTATCTTACAGAATCGTTTCCAAGTTTCTTCCGTACCAAACTTCTTATGAGTTACCCAAGACTCTCGCTTAACAGCTAATCATTTATTCGTTCTACTCCGAATAACAAACTGGTTGTTGTAGCTGCATTTTTGTGGTACAAAAATCGAGTTTTCGTAAATCTTCGAATTGAGATAATTTAGAAACGAATTGTAATATGAGCCAGGATCCATTGAATCAAACTCATGAGTGTATGCATCCCCTAGACTGATATTTGAGGATTCAAATTGTATTTTCCCTATGACTTTCGTCTGTTCACACAATCGTTCCGCACTACATACATAATCAAACAAAAGCACAACATGATCACTCTTCCCCAGTGGTGCCAGGTATTGTATACCCTCTACTGCGGTTGCCTCAGGCGTTAAGACAAGGTCAAGGGTTGAAGGTTGGTCAAGACCCAGCCAGCGAGTTGGCTGGTTAACGTGATTGTGTAGTGAAGCAAATTCTATAACCTCCTTGAATTTATGTTCAAACGAATGCAGGGAGTGCTCACCTCTCAAAAACAGATGCGGGAGATTAAAATCGCCAATGATTAGCAATTGCATAGTCTGGCATCTTGTGATGTGTTGCAATGATTCGATGAGCTTATCATTGTATGAGCTTTCAGATGATGGCGAGCGGTAAATGATGCCGATCGTACATTCATCTCCATTGACTAGCTTCACTGAACACCACATCGTATCAGGAAGGCTGAGGTCAGGATGATCGATGACGTTACACTGCGATAAACGTTCGTGATAGTAGACTGCAACTCCACCACCGGATCTTCGATCACGATCGCGACGAAGTAGTGACATTTTCGGAATCAAAAGCTCAGCATCAGTCATGCAGGGCTAAGACCAAGTCTCTGTAACTGCAACAAAATCGGGTGAAAGTCTATCACAAAGCTCACATAGTTCAGCTAATTTGTTAGTTAAACACTGAGCATTTGTATATATGCACCTGATCGTATTTGTCTTACACAATGTCGAATCGTGTACTGTAGCTATTGGTCCGACTCGCGATGAGCCGGACCCTTTCCGTTTTTTGGGGTAACATTTGAACGGTCAATAACAAGATTGCAATCAGGCTGTGGTTGCGATGGTTTTCTGGGTTTCAGTGAGGGAACACGCTTGGGCACACTTAGCCTCACGTCTGGTGGAAGTTTTGAGCGGTTAGATTTCCAGTCGGTGTTCATAGCGATAGCCATTTCAGTCGTTAGAAAAGTGATTTTCAGAGGACTGAGCCCATTGCCTTTGTAGTTGGAGGATCTAGGTATTCTAAAAGTATCTACTACAATGGAATCACGAGATCCAATATCATCGGCAATGTATAACCATTGCTTCAAATCATGTTGCTTTGATTCCGATGCTGATACTACATCAACATTTTCGGGGACACCGAGGAATATTAAACTACGTGAAGTAGAGTGGTCTCGACGAGTGGATTGACCTTTCCTTTCCCACCAAGGTATGTCGGCTTGTACTCGGCAGGTCAAACCGGGACAAGCACCGAGTAGATACGCTAAGGGACACGCTGATATCGGACATCAATGGTGAAATCTTGAAATCAGTAAAACTGCTAATTTTTAGGTAGATTTACTGGAAAAGGACATTCCATTCACCAGCAAGGTGAGAGGTCATCAAGATGGAATTAGCAAAAAACAGTGAAGCACAGTTATGTAAATATAATCAAGTTATGTTGATGTTCAGGTACACTTAGCAACCTGACACTAATGCGCAGTTGCAAATAGATAATCATAAAAGTATTTTTTGATGATTAAAAATTGTGTATGGTAAGCTTAGGTCATCCATGCGTTTTCACGATATGACCTGCGGAGCCGAATAGGGCTCTTGCCTTCCTATTTCCCGCACTAATGTTCGACGTAACTTTTTCCTAATTAAGTATGCACAGCTTTGGAATTCTCTCCCTATGTGCACATCTACAAGAAAATTCAAATCACTTGTAGAATCTATTACTGTTAATTCACTGAGTGAAATTCTTAAGATAAATTCTTCATTAATAGATTTATACTCTAGTGGTATCCTGGGTTTCTGAGTTCACTTCAAGTTTTCTCATATTAGTATGTCATTAGCTCCGGTATTATACCATGGTTGACTTTAAATGAATGAATAAATTTTGTTCTTGGGAATCCAAAACATGTTGACCGTGATCAATAATTTCCAAAAGGTTTGTACAATCTGATTGTAGTATGTCCATTTGCAAAAAGACATTTTCAAGGTCATTTCTGCAGCGGAATTTGACCTTCAATGAATATAAAGATAACAAGGTTATACGTGAATGTCACTGTTGCATAGCTCCGTTAGCTCAAATCAGCTGACTGATTAAACAAAGGTCGAATGGTTCGATTCTATCTCACTTGATTGAAAAGGGGCACCAAGTAAAACCTGAAAAGGCGTTCTCAGTCGTTCCTCATAACGCACCTCGAAGAGTTGACTGGAACGTCTTGCGTATCGCTGAAGCGATTGCAATAAAATTTCTAGACCAAACTTATACGTGCAAAAACGACTAGTTCGTGATCTTTCCCTACCTTGACAAACATCCATATGGACCAGAAAAATTTAAGTAACAACGTGTGACACTGTTCAAAATGCAAATAAATTTGAGTGCAATCGGTTAGGGCAGTTTCGGGGTAACGTTTCACTTTTGACACAGAAGTTTGGTCAGACCAAGGGTGATAGTCAGGACAAGGAACATGATTAAGTAGTGGTCAACCCACCACCACTCATTTGACCTTACCGCTAAACAGCCTATAGTACGCCTACGCTGTGTCACGTCTCGTGGGAGTGACCAGGATCAATGGTCCATTTTCCTCACAGTGTGTATCCACATAAATTTGATACAAGTGAACACGGTCAAGTTCAGTTGACACGGCTACCCACATACGTAAAAGTACATAACTAACGGGGCTAAGGCTATTTTTGAAGAAAAACAAAAATCAAATTAACTAGTAGGTATAAGGTGAATAACATCTATTTACCTTCGCATCAGTGCCAAGTGCCAGATTGTTGAGATTTCTGCCCCATCCACCTTATTGACCGCCAGTCGACCTGCCTTGGCAATTTCGACCGTCTCCGCATGTAGGCGTTCGCTATACGGTTTAATACCACGTCTCAATATTGCCACATTGTCTAGATCGACGCTGTGGCCCGTATCTAAAACGTGCTCCACGAAGGCGGAATCAGATGTGACATTGATTTTTGTTTGATGTTGGTCGGATCTATTTCTATTTTCTTATGCATGTATTGTAAAGCAATTCCTTCATTTTTTATCAAATGTTTGGCCGTAAGGTTTATGTCACCAACCTTCTCCTGAAATAAATGCAGTTTGTCATAAGTAGACCTACAGTATTTTCATTAGTCATTTGAGGCAATATTTACTATCACTGTCGCAGATATCTTTAAGTTCAGTTACATTCATGACAATGGTGATGCAGTTATATTCAAGGTTTAACCTTGCAGGCCATTGCTGGATGAGGCTGGCGCTACCAAAGTCTTCAATCACGTGTTCTCCCAACCATGTGTTCAAATTAAATCCCCGTATTGCAAGCATTCCCATCACACACACCCCACAACCGATTTCGTGCTGTTTGTACTCATCTGGTTGGGTTAATACGATCTGGGGTGGCAGTGGTGATAAGCTCCCACTGTCTATAAAATGCTCCCATATGGCACGCGTGTCAACTAGCCTGTGACAACCAAGTCCAGCGTATGGCCTGCACGAATGGCTCCCCGAGCCTGGTGGAACTGCTTCTACCAACAGGAGAAGGGGCGAGGGCGAGTGACTGGCGCCTTAAAACAGATGGAGCTCGTTAGCCTGGGAGGTCATTTCATCTAAGGAAAGGAAAACCCTGATTTTAAACCTCAGCTGCCTTGCAGGATACCCGTTCGCGGGAAAGGCTTCGGGAGAAAACCCCCAAGGGAAAATCTGAAACAGAGTCTTGTAGACACCACCTCTTTCTGGCAACTCCCTGCTGGTTGCACTTGGTTGTCTAAAGGCTAGAGAAGCTGACTAGAAAAAACACCGAGTGGTGTTGGGGACGCCGCTTTGTACCCAAATTCTCAAGATTCTTCCTTCAAGCCGAGTCATCCTCCAGGAGGAGATAGTCGCACAAATCTTGTTAATACGATCTGGAACCGGATGCCTTGAGACACTGAAAGAATGTTAAACAAGGCTTGAACTTGTAAGCCACTGTTGGATAAGACCAACCATTTCAATCATATATGGCCCGATACACGTCTTGTTTTCCGGAAATTTTGACGTATTTTCCCACTTCATTTATAACATAACCATCACGCTGTCAGCGAAGCATTCCAAACAGCCAGTTTTGCTGTACTGCACCTTTCACAGTATGAACGTGCGACATGCATTAGCGATGAGTTTTAATTGCAAGCTTTCGGATGATGTACAAAAGACACCACCCTTCGACACAACAGGTGAGCAGGACACTCAGAAAAGACCAGCGACATCAATCGCGAAATCGTAATAATTCGGGGTTTCGACAACATGTTCACAATCACGAGATGATGGACAACATCACTCGCAAATCAATTGATCTTAAACTCGTAAATGTCGGTCAAACGAGCCCTAAATGATATGAGGTTGAAGCCTACCGGTTGACGCGAAATCGTTCGACAAATCAGAACGAAGTAACAATCGGGAAAGATATTTTCTTTCAGTTTAGTGTTGTGCTCAGTTGAGTTGTCTATATAAGATAGGTGTGTTTGAAACAATATATTACTTGAATGCAACGGTAACATATGGTTCGTACCATGAACCACGATGTTCTAACACAGAATCGCAAAAAGATACTTGGTCAAGCACTCAAGGCGCTTATGGATGACCAAAGTAATGTGTTGCTCACATTCCCATTCGCTACACTCCACTACCGGTTTCTGGCTGTTTGCCGTCATCAGGCGGAGACAGTAAGATGAGGTTCAGTGAGCCTTGAAACAAGAATCACTTTGTGATTCTGTGTTTGAACAGGGGTACCGACAGTTGCTCCTTGACAATTGCTCCCCGACAGTTGCTCCGCGACAATTGCTCCTCTGACAATTGCTCCTCGGACAGTTGCTCCTCGGACAGTTGCTCCTTGGACATTTGCTCCTTGACCAATTGCTCCTTGACCAATTGCTCCTTGTACAAGTGAACTGAGTTCACTTGAACTCAGTTCCACGGAGATGGAGTCGCCCAGAACAGTGGTCTTTTCGCTTTCGTTCACACACATAAAAATCAACAGTGGGGTCACTCTTGCTGGTTTGAGCTTGAACTCAGTTCACTTGTTTACTTGTTTACTCGGCAACGAAAACCCCTGAATATGATATTGAAACGCGTCTAAATGGAATGGAATCCAGTATACAAAAACTAAATGAACTGATAATAAATGTCATAAAGACACCGTCGTTACCCGTCGTTACTGCCGAAGAGCCGGTAGATAATCCATCATACTCGAGCAGGCCAACATTTGCCCAGATAACCGCGCAGATAGTGACTAAAACGGGGAGGCGTTCGTTGGGATCAGTGACTCCTCGACTTAACGGAAACGAAAAAGGACTCAAAAAAACCACTGCTACTAAAATGACTGACTCACATTATAAAACAAAATCCGCGGTTGTAAACCTTAGCGTTATATGTACAAACGTGACCGAGTCGCAGGAAACGCTGTTTGAAGCTAAGCAAAAACATGACTTAGCTGAGTGGTATAAACTCTGCAGTCAGATGAGCTTGGACGCAGTTACTACTTCATCAGTAGTTCGATTAAACCGCCACCTGAATTCTCCTCACAAGGATGATCCTCGCCTTTTAAGAATAACGCTGCAATCTGCGGAGCACGTGGAAAACGTACTCTTAAATGCTTACATTCTTAGAGGTGTTCCAGAGACTACATGTCGTATCCATGCAGACTTACCATGGTGGCAGAAAGAATTAAAAGAGTTGTTGAAGGTCAGCAGGGTCGGGACACCGTGAGTGTACTGAAGAGCATTGCCTTTTGCTACAATTTGTAGGCTTCTGTTGCAGAAAAAGAAGGAGAAGACAATCAAGACAGTAGTTTGGAAGATGTTTTATAACAGTGATATTTTTTGTGTGCAGTTATCAGACATGAGACCAGGATTTTGTGAAAAACACTAAAAAACACATGGCTTAGTTATTGTTATTGTTATTACAGTGATCTATAGTATTTTATTCAATTTTTATTAAAATGTTCAAAGAAGAAAAATACTTGTCTTCACTTGTATGAATTCTTTTCGTCGCAATGTTAACCAATCTGATCGTGATCTAAAATTCATAGAGCAATTGGTCAAGGAGCAATAGGGCAAGGAGCAATTGGTCAAGGAGCAATTGGGCAAGGAGCAAATGTCCAAGGAGCAACTGTCCGAGGAGCAACTGTCCGAGGAGCAATTGTCCGAGGAGCAATTGTCGCGGAGCAACTGTCGGGGAGCAATTGTCAAGGAGCAACTGTCGTGGACCCGTTTGAACATCGTGGTTCACGGTACGAACCCTATGCAACTGTCGCATTCAAGTATAACTTTGTTTACCACTGTACCACTGTTTCAATGCTCACTGAACCTAATCTTTCTGTCTTTCCTTGATGACGGCAAACAGCCAGATAACGGTTAGTGTAGTTGATGTAAACAACACATTACTTAGGTTTAGTAAGACCTACGTTCACTCGGATTGGTTAATTACGAACCGGAATTTGGACGAAAATCCAAATCAGTTTGTGTGATTCAAGGAACGTTGACTATTCACCCCTTGCACCTAAATGCGCTCCAAATTTGAGCCTTATTTCAAGATGTAAATGGGGATTATCTATGATTTTACACAAATAAGATATCGATGGACGCTGAACTCATAAGTTTATTAAGGCGATCGGACAACGTTGTGGATTCTGATAGCCTTCATGGTAAGTAGAAGCGGATAATTCCAGTCATTGGTCCAAATAAAGTTACAACAATTCCCATCACTACATGGTATTCCAATTGTCAAAAAATCTCTGCAGATGGAAAGGTGAGTCGAGGATTTCTCCTTTCTCTTCTCAAAGCACAGCACAGCTTTTGCCGCATGTACTTGAAAATGTTGAACGTTTGCAAACTATTAAAAACGTAGATACTCCTATTACGGTCAATGTGTTCAATAGAGCAATTGACTGCTAAGTGAAAGAAAAGGTTTCCGGTGACTACCAGACTTCATCGAACACAGTACAACCTTCCTAACACAGCGAGTTTATCGATTGCTATTTAAGGAATGGCAGAAGGAATGTGTCCGAAAAGAGATGCGAGATACCGAGATCATCAGGCTTTTTCAGAATAAGGGTGGTCGAAGCGAATGCAGCACTGTCTTTCACAAAACTCGTTCTGGGACTATCTAATTATCCATAAGAAATGAGACTTCAAATATTTAATTTGCATTCGGCTGAAATACAGACGGAAACGAGGAGCACTTTTATTCATTTAGACAGTGCTTAATCAAACAAATCTTGGACATGTCTATAGAATGGAAAATGGTCGCATTCCGAAAGATCTACTCTATGGTGAGTTGCAATTAGGAAGTCAACCATTGGACAGGCCGCACTTGCGGTACAAAGACGTTTGCACAAGAGATATGAAAGCTCTTGGCGTTGAATCGGCCAGTTGGGAAGAACTTGCTCGTGACCGCTCACATTGGAGGCATTTTGTAAAGCTTTGTCTGCAAGCTGGGGAGGAGCAGATACATCTCTTGGCTGCTAAACGCAGATCACGCCGCCAGCGTGCAACTTACGCCCTACAACCGAGTTCTGCCTACTTTTGCAAGCGCTGCGGGAGAGATTGTTCCTCCCGAATCGGACTGTTTAGTCATTCCAAAAGCTGTAGAACATTAACATTCATGCGACTGTGATGTACATCCATGGTCGACATCGACCGAAGGAGGCCAACAACAACAACAATCAAACAAATCACCCTTGCAGTTGTTTGTTTCATCTTTCCCATAACACACATCTATGAGGTCACCAATCGAAACTTTACCAACAGCATAGCAGGTTGAACTGCCGCAAATATGCATTTTCCGTTTGCAATGTGCAATTGTGGAACAGTTTACCTACTCACGTGGTACAATCTGGAACCGTCGACATTTTCAAGAAATCACTAGATATCCACATGGACAAGTATGTTTTTCACGTTTGACAATAATGTAACATTATTTTGACATTGTTTACCATCCGAACCGATGTACACTTTTTGGGTCTTGTAAAGCATAGCTTTTTACCCGCATATCATCTATGAATAAATTTCTGAGGAAAGGTCTACCGTCAGAAATGTTCGTCACAGAGCAACGCACCGTGCGGTCGCATTATTTTGAGCTCCTGATTATCAGGATATACTGTTCTTAAACTTACACTTACGTGGATATATTATACGTTGTTGGACTCCTCTTGAACTCAGCTTTCTGGATATACCACCACTCGTATTCGATAATACGAGCAAATTGGGATTTATCGTGATTTTCCCATATTGGATCTACGCGTGCAACTCTGTTAATACTCTTCAAGTCCTCAAAGGGAATAACGTCATCGGAAAGATCTTATTCTTCGCTGTCGACTCGTCATACTTTCAACATCGTGCGATCAACTACCGAAGAGTATCACCGGATTTAATTCTGATTTTGCTCTTTTTCGTGAACACTGAATTTTTTGTCGCGCACACTATATTCATCATCGATCGCTCGACAGAGCCAATGCTTGTGCACAAACCACTGAACAGTGCTGCTCATAACCTTGACCGGATGACCCCAAAACGAAAACAAAGCGCACCGGGCTGCATGTGTGCGGTTTGCCGAAAGTCGGTAAGGCCTAAGGCAAAGTCTGGTTCACGTGTTACGAATTGTTTGTCGAAAGTTCATGCTAAATGTCGACAAATCGCTGACCTCGGATTTAGTATCGATTATTAATGAGATAATTACCCTGTTTCTGTTATGTTGGTCGGTTTGGCAAGGTCCAAATCAACACCGTCACCCGCTGCGACGAAAACCCCTGAATATGATATTGAGACGCGTCTATAATGGAATGGAATCCGTATTAAAAACTAGTGAACTGATATAAACGCATGAACGGACACCGTCGTTTACCCGACTTTAGAGGTTACTGGCCGGAAGAGCCGGTAGATAATCCATCATACTCGAGCAGGCCAACATTTGCCTAGATAACCGCGCAGTTGGTGACTAAAACGGGGAGGCGTTCGTTGGGATTAGTGACTCCTCGACTTAACGGAAACGAAAAAGGACTCAAAAAAACCACTGCTACTAAAACGACTGACTCACATTATAAAACAAAATCCGCGGGTGTAAACCTCAGCGTTATATGTACTAACGTGACAGAGTCGCAGGAAACGCTGTTTGAAGATAAACAAAAACATGACTTAGCTGAGTGGTATAAACTCTGCAGTCTGATGAGCATGGCCGCAGTTACTCCTTCATCAGTAGTTCGATTAAACCGCCACCTGAATTCTCCTCACAAGGATGATACTCGCCTTCTAAGAATTACGCTGCAATCTGCGGAGGACGTGGAAAACGTACTCTTAAATGCTTACATTCTGAGAGGTGTTCCAGAGACTACAAGTCGTATCCATGCAGACTTACCATGGTGGGAGCGAAAGTCGTCGCAGAAATCTCGTGGAGAATGTAATCCGAGAAGTATTGTAATTCTAGGTGTTCCGGAAGATGCTGCTGACGTACCTTCTCAATAAAAGTCTGAGCACGACCACAAACAATGGAAATATCTAGCCGAAACAATTGGTATTAAAAATGCCATACTTGTGGATGCTTTTAGGATACCGCGGTCTTCCAA
>JACCGJ010009165.1:0-25595 GCA_013407085.1 Atriophallophorus winterbourni
GCCGAAATCGCGGAATTGCCGATTCCGCGGATTCGGCAATCCGTTTGCCGATTCCGCGGAATGGGCATTTCGTTGCTGATTCCGCGGAATAGGCAACGATTTGCTGAAAATGTGGAACTCATTTCTACCACTGCCGATTCCGTAGATTCAGCAGCCGATTCCGTGGATTCGGCTGCTGATTCTGCGGAATCGGCAAGCTATGTTTTTACTGTATTTCAGCCTTTTTGTCCGTTATAACTTAGCGAGATTTTTATTTTTCGCCGATGAAAATGATGTTCAAAATGGAACAAACAATGTCGGGCGAATTCACTATAGGTTTATTAACCAGATAAATCCGTACAGACATAAATAAATAATGGTACAATCATGAATTCTAAAAAAGTCTTTCCTTTTGTCACTATTTGTTCTTACATTTTACGTTCCAAGGATGGAAATGGGAGTGGCACAATGTTCCGCTCTTCCTGCAACTACAGCGCCTGGAATCGCACTTTGCTGTGCAAGAACACTTTGCAAATCCTTGTCCCCCAGTGGCAGAATGAAGGGATGCAATCTTGCGAAATGACTGTATAATGTCGGTCGTTTTCGAAAGGCTCATCAGCTGACTATCTGCCTTCTGCAGCTGATTTCTAGAGAAAGCTGCCTCGATCATTCCATGTTTTGTTGCAACTTTGTACATTCCGCTGGCAGTAATGTCGTAAACCACTCCAATAATATTTCTACAGTCTAGTCGTCCACGATTGAATTCGGAAACCGGGAGTAAGACGCAGTCTCCCACGGATAGAGGATGCAGAATGGCGCTGCTCGCTTCGAGCATTTCTTTTCAACTCTTTTCTTGTCCGCTTGTAGCCTTCTCACTGCATGCCCTTATCATCTGGATGTGCTTTGAGAAAACATCTGCAATACCTGTAGCTCTTTCTCCAGTTTCATCAACATGATCTTGTTCCCCGGCAGCAACAGCTTCTTCCTCACAAGCCTGATCTTGTTCCCCGGCAGCAACAGCTTGTTCCTCACAAGCCTGATCTTGTTCCCCGGATTCAACAGCTGGTTCATCAGCAGATTCCATGCCATGGATCTCCCTGAGAGCCACCTCCAGTTGTTCCTCCGTTGTTATGTGAGCGAGAACGCCTGCAGGTAAAACCGTTTTCTGCAATCCTAGTCTTGGTTTCTGTCCGAATAAAATCTCAAATGGAGACGTGTTTTGCAGGTTTCAGTGTGATGAGCTATTCTTTTGGAACTGCACGAAACGTAGGCCATCTGCCCAATTCGTTGTATTGTTATCGATTGTCCAAGCAATAAGCATCTGCTTTACATCAGCATTAGACCGCTCCACAGATCCCTGGCTTTGTGGGTGCCTCGCGCGCCCATGAACTAGCTGCAGGTTGGCCACATGGATTTCATTTCTCAGACTACATCCGCCACAAATTCTCTACCGTTATCACTCTGAAGAATGCTGGGCGCACCCATGAATGTGAATATATCTATGAGGTGGTACGCCACTTCGGCAGCCCTTTTACTCGTTAATGGTTTCAGTACCAAGAACTTGGTGAAGTGATCCTGGTAATTTAATATCTGTACGAAACTTCCACTCGGTGTTGATTCCATATTGATCAAGTCAACTTGACCACGGTCACAGTAATTTCGTGACCGAATGGGTTTTACAACAATTCCTTTGTTCGGTAAGGGTTTCTTTCTTTGACATGTCTCGCATGCAGCCAAAAAGAGGGACACCATCTTCATTGGTATGTTTGCTTATTTGTCATCAAGAAATCTTTTGGTTTTTTTTCACCGCCATGACCAGTCGACACGTGAGCTTCGTAGATTATGTCGAAGAGCTCGTCCCGAACGGCAAGGTAGTGAAGTGGATCAGCTTCATTTTTTTCGGCTCTGAAAGAATAAAAAGAAACAAGTTTACAGAGCTAATGAAACTGATGCTGTTGTTGCTGCTGTTGTTGTTTTCGTTGATGATGTTGATGGTGCCAACGACAACATCGATCGATGACAAAAATTTGTGTGTGAAAGAGTGCAAGAGAAATAAAGAGGCTTACCTTGACGATTTTCTTGACACCGCCAACTTCGACGACTGCAAATTTCTCCCGAAGATAGTAAAATAATTTGGATCGTTCACTGCCACACAAGGTTTGCAAGCATTGAGGTGTATTCTTCTCGATTAGGCACTGTGAATTTAGACAGCTTTTCGCAGGCCACTGTTTCTTGAAACCGAGCCCGTTGGTTTGCTACATTCACTTCCATGATGCTGTCTCTGCAAACACTGATGTAAAATGTATAATCACAAGCAATCAACAGCCTCTCATAGTCTTTTGTGTGAGACACGTTCCCTGTGACCACAATGTTAATATTCCACTTGAAAATCTTTCAGGCATTTCGGCAAATTGAAAATGCATTGAAAGCATAATCACAAGCAATCAACAGCCTTTAATAGACTGTTGTGTGAGACACGTTCCCTGTGACCACAATGTTAATATTCCACTTGAAAATCAATCATGCATTTCGGCAACTTGAAAATGCAGTGAAAATGAACTTCTGATATTAAATCTAAAGTGAATTCACATAAAAATCTCGCTAATTTATAACGGACAAGAAGGTTGAAATACAGTAAAAACATAGCTTGCCGATTCCGCAGAATCAGCTGCCGAATCCACGGAATCGCTGCTGAATCTACGGAAATCGGCAGTGGTAAAATTGATTGTCCCCGTTTCAGCATGCGTTGCCTATTCCGCGGAATAACGCAACGAAATGCTCATTCCGCGAAATCGCCGGCAACTGATGCCGAATCGCAGAAGTCGGCAATTCCGCGATTTCGCACGACATATATAGATGATTATATATTACAGATTAGACATATATGATGAATGTTGGCTAAGTTAACTTCACATAACTGCTGAGCGTCTGAGTGGCTGTTTATGGTATGGTATGAAAGCACAAGCCTGATCCAGCCAAAGTGCCGCACAGTCAAAGACTGCACGTGGGCTAAGCTACTGTCAGGTTGCCCAGGCCTACACAGATATCAGGAAGGAGAAAAAACAGGAAATGTTAGTGAGAATCCAACCTGTTTCAGCATGTAGCTCACTACCGGTGGCCAATCAATTTAGCACGGTGTTAGCCGCGCAGCACAAAGTACTGCACAATTGCACATCCGTGCATTAGCGGCTGTTTGCCTATCTACCACAGCAGTTTCTCATGTCTGATCATGTAGACTTCCGTTTAATACCGTATATTTACATGCTGTCTCAAGTCATACGCATTTCTTCCTATCATTAGGGGCTCACAACACGATCGCTCATAATCATTTTCCAATCTAGTCCTTTTCCTCATTCTCAGAACAATACGATCGGGTTGCGACGGCACGTCACGATGGCGTTGCCTATGGAACCGGTGGTTATCAGACGCATCGAAGTACCGCCAATTGGGGTCCCGCAGCCCTTCCACGGGAACCACCGAAAGAATTCTCGTTGCATCCGTTAGCCGTCGAATCATATTTCGACAAACCTCGTCCACAGGAACTACCGGATTTGGGCGAAAAGGCACCGTTGCCGCATGAATCGTTCGAGGTGTGTTGATAGCACTCATTCACTTAGACGTTGGGTTCATTCGCAACACTTGCTTGGTTGCTAATTGGCTGTGGTCCAAGAGCTAGCACTAAATGTCATTTGCCCGATTTCGTCAGCCAACCATCCCCTTATGCGTCCGCTCTTAAATATTTAAGTGTTGGTACCTGATTTGTATCGGTCTGAGGGTTTATGTATTTAAACATCGATTTTGCCACACTGAGGCTCTGGGAAATGAAGAGAAAAGTGATTGTGAATCAAACGTTAACAAATCTCTAACCTTGAATGAACCACATTTTAATGGCCTTGAACAAAAATCCTCATTTACACGCTTTTCCATCTCACACCTCACGACTTTGTTCCTCCATTTCATGGTTCCCTATTTGATGACTAGAAACAGTACGAAACTAGTCGTGGGGTGTGTGATGGAAATGCATGGAAATTCGAATCTTTGTTGAAAGCCATTGGTTTAACCCCATCTACATGGAGGATGAGTCGGCTTCAATGAAGATTCTTGGGAATTTTGGTACAACGGCGTCCCCAGCACCACTTGGCGTTTGTTTGAGTCAGCTTCTCTTTGCACAATCAAGTGCGACCTGCAAGGCAGCAGGGAGTTGACAGAAAGAGGTGGTGTGCACCAATTAACCGTCTACCAGCCTCTGCTCCAGATTTTTCCTCAGGGTTTTCTCCCGAAGCCTTTCACGCGATCGGGTATCCCGCAAGGCAGTGGAGGTTTGAAATCAGGGTTTTCCTTCCCGTTAATGAAATGCCCTACCAGGCTAACGAGTTCCATCTGCCCGAAGCAAACTGGTTTTCAAGCGCCAGTCACTCGCCCTCGCCCCTTCTCCTGTTGGTAGAAGCAGTTCCTCCGGACTCGGAGAGCCACTCGTTCAGGCCAGTAGCTGGACTTGTTTGTCAGAGGCTATTTGAGACGCGCGCCATATGGGACATTTTATAGATAGTGAGAGCTTATCCCCACTGCCACCTCCGGCTATGACAACCTTTGGAACCGTGGGGTATGATGGAAATTCGGATCTTTGTTGAAAATCATAGGTTTAACCCCACCTACATGTATGTAAGCACGTGATTGAACAGGTTGGTCATGCCAACCATTTCCTACAGTGGCTTACTAGTTTGTAGCTTGGTTCACGGCTTACAGATCCTGATCCTACTGTCCATATCTGGTGAGTGCATGCAGCACGAAATTGGTCGTGAAGTGTGTTTATTGTGTGTCTGGATATATACGCAAATGTGGATCTCGTATGTATGTATGATGTATGAAAGCACAAGCCTGGTCCAGGTAAATTGCGACACAGTCAGAGACTTCACCTGGGATAAGATACTGTCAGTTTGCCCAGGCCTAGACAGATATGAAGGGGGAAATAAATATTTGTACCACATTTTCAGTTTAACCCATCGAGTTCTTCGTCAAATTATATTTAAACGTATTTCGTTACATCTTGCCCCATCGCTTGTTTACCCCCTTCCACTCAGAACTTCCGCCGTGTCGATGAGCATGCGGTCTTCGTGTCGCAACAACAACAAGACAGCTTCAAACAACTCATTTGGCAATTGATCTATGCACGAAACATCACCGACGAGATGGAAAAGACTCGGGTGATATTTCTCTGGCTTTGCACGAAAGACCTGCACAAGATGAACTTTGATCGCGTGAAACCAGACAGTCCCGAAGACATATTGATGGGTATTCGCACCGGAAAGTCAACGTATGCGCAAATATTCTACACAATGTGCAAGTAAGTGTCAAATGCACGTATCTGCGGTTTTATTTCAGGTCACCGTAAGCCGACGCTTTTCCGGCTAATCCCCGTCAGATGTCGATTGCGTCACGACTGACCCTTAATGTCAAACTTTTCAGCTTTAATCAAATTCATCCCTCAAGTCTTACAACACAAGAGGACGCCAGCTAGTTCGGCGTTTATCGCGCACAATACGTCAGATTCTTTAAATGCAGATCACGTACTCACAATAGATACCTCGACTATGTTTACTGCATCGGTTCTCACTTCGATCTGATTTGTCAGGTGATTTCGTCCCGGCCGGTTGTTTTCGAGTTAAAAACCCTTACCTTTCCAAAGTCGGCGCAGCGCGTCTTCCTGGCTGGTGTCCCCGCGATCAGATATCGCAATGGCTAATTACGCTTCAGGATATGTCCCGAAACCGTGTTCAATGGCGGTCTTGCACTAAGCATCTTCTTGGAGTGTTTGCATAACCTTGCATGTTGTCAAGCGGAGTGACGAGAAAAGCTTGTTATGATGCATGACAGTGAAAGCCGCAAGGAAGCTGCCGTGCTGATGTTGCTCTATTCGTTCACGAAACTTGTTTGAATGCCTGTTCCATTCGAGGTGTAGGCACCTCTTCCCAATTTGTTTGTGCTTACTCTTCTATTGAATCCGTAGCTATTTCAGTCCTACCCTACCCATCTTTTAAGGTTGTACTTTATCATGGTTTTGTGGCAGTTAAGCATTTGGTACGTGCTACTGGTGTAATGCTGTCTGTGATGATGATTGTTCCTTTCGAGTGGTTGCATATTAGTTAATATCCGCTGATGTGCTCCAAGCTTGAACTGCCCTTATGTAATTCTTCCTCAGCCCAAATTGCGATTGTTATCGTTGCTATTTTCGGTGCTTTCTTCTTTTATATTGTACCACGGATGTGCAATCGTGCAGTACTTTGTGCTGTGCGGCTAAATTGATTGGCCAGAGGTAGTGAAATGCATGTTGAAACTGGCTGGAGTCTCACTACCATTTCCTGTTCTTTTTTCTTCCTCATATCTGTCTGAGCCTGGACAACCTGACAGTATCTTAGCCTACGTGCAGTCTCTGACTGTTCGGCACTTTACCTGGATCAGGCTTGTGCTTTCGTACCATATCATACATTGTACCAGATGGCCGTGTCCATTTCTCGACCATCAGATCGATTGATAGATGATTCTAAAACTTATTTCCTCGTCTCCGAGTTGGAAACATGTTGTTGCCACCAAACGTCAGAATCCCTCGAAAACATATAGCGTACTTATATCTCCTGCCACGTCCATCTGGAATAAGCTCAATGTTATCCCTGGCGAAACTACTGAGAGCATTCTTGAACAAGAACGGCGATTTAGGCGGCTTTGAATGATGAGTTTATTCCGCTTTCAATTTGATATTCCCGTTTCGTTTGATTCCCTTGCAACTGCAATTCTTTAAATGTTTTGAACATGTTTTTTCCATCGAATTGAAGATGAATTGTATCCCTTTTTTTAAAATTAGTTGCCTCATTAAAAACCGTCAGTCAAGTACAATTTTAGCGATAATTTTCTCCTTCCAGGTACGCTGGTCTTCATTGTAAGTTGCTTATCGGTTACGCCAAGGGTGCCGAATACGCTCCTGGCATGCATTTCTCCGGAGGTCAAGGGGAACATTCGTGGAACGCCGTGCTGATTGACAAAGTTTGGCGTCTGGTCGATTGTCACTGGGCTGCCCGTCGCTTGATTGGCAAGCGCCCGAGTTCGGAAAATGTGCGATACGGTTTGGATATGTTCTACTTTCTCGCCAATCCAGGTCAATTGATCTACACTCACTTTCCACATGACCCAGACTGGCAACTTCTCCGACATCCAATCACGTTGGCGGTATGTGCTCGCATGACCGGTTAAACTACTTGCTTTATTATAAGTAGTAACGTGTTGGTTTCCGTTTCCACACACACAGGAGTTTGAAAACTTGGCCCCTGTCAAATCGGCTTTCTTCAAGTATAATTTGGATTTGGTCACTCACCGGGACGCGGTAATCACTTGCATCGAGCCTGAGATCTGCGTGGCAATCGCGTTCCCGCCTCAGTCCGAGCCGTATTTGTCGTTCATTTTCGGGTTGAGCATGGACAACAAGGAAGCCAGTGAAAGTTATCGGGGGATGTCGCTTGGGTGAGTTGCTTAACTGGTCGAGGCAACTCGTGCATTTTGCTTCGCTCGTAGAACCTTGTTGTATGTACGCTATGTTCTCGATTTCTCATATCTGTCTAGGCTTGAGCAACCTGACAGTAATATCGCCCACAAGCAGTCTCTGACTGCGCGGCACTTTGCCTTGATCAGGCTTGTGCTTTCATACCACGCTTTGTTCATGTATGTATGCATGTGGGTGTCTGCGTGTGTTTTTGAAATAGCTCAGGTATTGGATATTCATTATTGGCTCTTCACCGAGCTTGCATAGTGGGTTGGGGGGACGTTTCGTCACCAAACTAGGTGACATCATCAGCGTAACTTCTCGCACAGCAAAGGGGTCTTGAAGTTCACAACATTTATACCACGTTCCCCTACATGTATGCACGATCGTTGCGATTCCGTTGCCACATATAGAACAAACGACCTCCGTAGATACTTCCTAATTGTTATACCGGTGGCAAGGATTAAACATTGATTCCAATCGAATACATATCCTTTACGATCTGCGCTTATTGATACCAGATACTTGCGGTCGTGTCTTCTCACAGCCAATTGACTCCCGTGTATTCTTGTACCCCAGTCTTGCAATCAGTTATACTGAGAACCACATCTAGTTTGGTGACGAAACTTCTGCAGTCCACTATGCGATCTCGGCGAACACTCAATAATCAACACCAGTATATGTATCTAGGTTTATAAGCTGCCCCAGTACTGCTCAAACTTTTTATTTGCTTCCACTCTGTCAGGAAGGGTTCAGTCCATTTTAACTGTTTCAGTTCAGAAGACTTTGATATTCGCCGAGGCGCCAAACAAGGGTGTGTTCTTGCTCCCACGCTGTTTGGCATTTTCTTTTCTCTGCTTCTGAATCACGGTTTTAGGACGAGTACAGAAGGCATTTACCTATACACGCGAAACAGAACCGGTTGAGAGCACCAACCAAAGTACTCAATGTGCTAATCCGTGACCTGACTTTTGTCGACGATGCAGCCATTATTGCTCACTCCTAAGAACACCTACGGTCGCTAATGGACTGTTTTTCGTCGGCATGGAAAGACTTTGGGTTAACAATCAGCAGGAGCAAGACCAAAGTCCTTGGTCAAGGGACTGTATCGCCACCAATCATCACTGTTGGAAACTGTCAGCTTGAACCAGTACATCATTTCACATATCTTGGTTCAACCATTGCGGATAACCTCTCACTAGACACGGAGATTGATAAGCGGATTGGCAGAGCAGCTGTCTGTTTGTTCCGAAAGAACTATCGTGTTTTGGTAGCAGCAAGTTGACTGTAAAGACAAAGATGATGGTACACAGCGCGTTCATCTAAATACTTCACTGTACGGCAGTGAAACTTGGACCACCCACGCAATACACGTAAGCTGAATGATTTCCATCTTATCTGGAACATATCGTGGATGGACAAAGTGACTAATGCTGAAGTGTTTCAAAAAATGGTCTACAGAGCATGTTCACTCTACTACGACAGCACCGCCTGAAGTGGCTTGGCCACGTCTACAGACTGGAAAATCGTCGTATTCCGAAAGATCTACTCTATGGTGAGTTGCAATTAGGAAGTCAACCATTGGGCAGACCGCACCTGCGCTACAAAGACCTTTGCTAAAAAGATATGAAAGCTCTTGGCATTGACCCCGCAAGTTTGGAAGAACTTGCTCTTGACCGCTCACATTGAAGGCGTTGTGTAAAGCGTCGTCTACAAGCTGGAGAGGAGCAGCTTCAATTCTTATCTGCTAAACACAGATCATGACGCCGGCGTGCAACTGACGCCGATTGACCGAGTGCTGCTTATCATTGCCAACGCTGCAGGAGAGATTGTTCCTCCCCAATTGGACTGTTTAGTCATTCGATAAGCTGTGGAACATGAAAAAAATCATGCGATTGTTATGTGCATCCATGGTAGACATCGACCGAATGAGAACAATAAGGCCGTGATACGCTCAGCTTGGTAGCGATGTACTTCATCTTCTCATATACCTATCTAGACTCCTCGCGTTGGAAAGCAAGAATTCGAATCTCTTCACAGAAGGATTAATTGAGGTACGATTCACAGCGGCTTACAACGAATGTGTGGCCTTCTCCTCACTACGCAAAAACCCACTGCATGAAGATCTACCTTGCCAGCTTCCCTTACCTGTTCGCAATTCTTGGGTATGGTACGAAAGCACAAGCCTGATCCAGGCAATGTGCCGCACAGTCAGAGACTGCACGTAGGCTATGGTACTGTCAGGTTGCCCAGGCCTAGACAAATTTCGGTTGTGTATAGTCGGTGCACCTTGATAATCAGTTATCCATGCTACCACTACTAGTCACTTTGGAGCGATGTGCACATCACATCGTTTATTTTTTTTGGTCCGACATTTCTCTTTTATACATTAGAGTCATAGGCATCGATTGCCTTCACGTAGGTCAAGGATAGAACCTGCGGAAACCAAAATATTTTGCTCCATCCTTTGCAAGCATTTTCATGTCGCATACATCCTACTAGCGGTTTGTGTTGTTTGCACTTACTTTACTTTACTTTTGTGCGACTATCTACTCCTGGAGGATGAGTGGGCTTCAAAGAAGATTCTTGGGAATTTGGGTACAAAGCGGCGTCCCCAGCACCACTCGGCGTTTGTTCGATTCAGCTTCTCTAGCCTTTGCACAACCAAGTGCGACCTGCAAGGCAGCAGGGAGTTGCCAGAAAGAGGTGGTCTACCAGACTCTGTTCCAGGTTTTTCCTCAGGGTTTTCTCCCGAAGCCTTTCCCGCGATCGGGTATCCCACAAGGCAGCGGAGGTTTAAAATCAGGGTTTTCCTTCCCTTAGATGAAATGCCCTCCCAGGCTAACGAGCTCCATCTGCCCGAAGCAAACTGGTTTTCAGGCGCCAGTCACTCGCCCTCGCCCCTTCTCCTGTTGGTAGAAGCAGTTCCGCCGGGCTCGGAGAGCCACTCGTACAGGCCAGAAGCTGGACTTGGTTGTCAGAGGCCATTTGAGACGCATGCTATATGGGAGCATTTTATAAACAGTGGGAGCTTATCCCCACTGTCACCCCCGGCTATGACAACCTTTGTTGTTTGCACACATTAGTTAAGGACAGTGAGATCACTGGGAGAATGTTAAACAAGGTTTGAGCTTGTAAACCACTGTTGGATCAGGTCGGAAGCACTGTGTATTGTAGCGTCAAAGATACAACATATTTTTCGCGGATCGGCTGGTGTAACTACGGATCCGAAATATCCTTCCTTCCACTAGCACCCTCATTGTATCGAAATTTTTCTTGTGTGGTTTATTTCGCTTTTCTCCCTTCACATTTTCCAACGATTCACCTCATCTAATTAGATTCAGTTTGTGATGCCACGTACAGCGGATTATTTTAGCGCGTGCGCATTCACTCTGTTCTGATGTTTGCTGCCATACCCAAGATCACACGCGCTTGTTATACTAGCATTTGGAAAATGGCAACTGCTCCACCGATAGCTTTCCTTTCTAAACACAGCAGGTGTAAGGTGTGTGTGTAACAGTTGTTTTCCCACTGCGTGTGTGCACCGAAATTCAGGTCATGTATTGTTCAAATGTCGGAACGCGCTTCACCTGCCAGTGTGTCATTGAGTTAGCTGTTTAGAAAGCAAAACAAACAATTCAATGTTGTTTGCAATGGGGTATATGAATGCCTGGTTTCCTATCCTACCGGTTAATCGCCGAGATTTTAGCCAATGTATATTCCAGTGAAATCTGACTGATTCGGTTAGGATGGTTCATTCTCTGGTCAATTAATAAATGTTTTGGCCACGTATTTGGTGTTATCACGGCTACATGACCCGAAAATTAACAGACACCTTTATCGTGTAGCATCATTGCTTGACGGTAGAATCGAGACTCATCAATCTTAGAGAGTAGATCATCATCATCACAGACAGCATTACACCGGTAGCATGTACCAAATGCTTAACTGCCACACAACCATTAAAAAGTAAAATCCTAAAAGATAGGGAAGGGTGGGACTTAAATAGCTACGGATTCTATAGAAAAGTAAGCATAAAAAAACTGGGAAGCGGTGTTTACACCTCGAATGGAACATGCATTCAAACAAGTTTCGTGAATGAGTAGAGCGACATCAGCATGGCAGCTTCCTTGCGGCTTTCACTGTCATGCATCATAACAAGCTTTTCTCGTCACTCCGCTTGACAACATACAAGATTAAGCAAACACTCCAACAAGATACTTAGTGCAAGACCGCCATTGAACACGGTTTTGGGACATATCCTGAAGCGTAACTAGCCATTGCGATATCTGATCGCGGGGACACCAGCCAGGAAGACGCGCTGCGCCAACTTTGGAAAGGTTACTAGTAAGGGTTTTTAATTGCCCATGCCATGTGACGGTTTGGCCACCACGAGATTCACGCCAATCAGGATGTGGCGTCGCAAAGAGAATCCGTTTTGGAAGTCGGTGGTCCGGCATCCGTAAAACGTGACCCAACCAGCGTAACCTATGCAGGTTGATCTGCTTCTCTATATCAACATTACTACCAAACAACTTATTTCGGAGAGCATCGGTGCGTTGGCGATTGTAACGGCTAACTCCTAGAATGTTGCGGAGACATCGGTTGTCAAATACTTGGAGAGAGTAGATAACAAAACGACTTTATTCATTCACACTGGAGAATGCTTCTTCTTGGTTTTGATCCCCGCATCTTGCTTGGATGAGATCCCCACCATGATAAATGTTCCGAATTAATGTATAGGTTGTCTTAACCAGCGTGGGGACCATCGGTTAATGGCTTATGAAAGTTTCATACCGCTACTCTCATAAATAGGGTTCCTCTTCTCGGAATTACAATAAACTTGAGCACTAGACTGCACAAACAACGAAGTTTGAGTATCTTCCTCCGTCGACTATATGCTCGATATGACTTATACTGGCTGTCGTAAAGTAACACTGTTTTCTCTTCAGCTAGAGCTTAGAGGGGCTTGAATTCCTTCGCTACCTTACCTCCAGTGACCACTAATTAACTTATGTATTTGAACCGCTTGAAATATTCACGATAGCGAGTGGAAATGCATTACCAAATGCATAGTTTCATAGAATAAACATGCCTACTAAGTCGACAACGATTCGAGTATGAAGCAGGCCAGTGGTTCAGATGCCGTTGTTATGGCAACTGACGCAGAGTGAAGCGTTGGCCTGCCTCTCCACGCAAGACAATGTCCTCGCTCTTTTCACTACCAGGTGTTAAACAAGCTTTACTTATCACTATACCAGACAAACATTCAGCCAGCCACCAACATCGTGTTTAACACAGTATCGGATAGAATAACGCCAGCAGCGAACCATGAATTTCATCATTTGTCTGCATGTTATTGGTTAAAAATCGTTCGATAACCTCGAGTTAACTAAATGCCCCCACCCAATGCCGTATTTCACCGTCGCTCATTTTACTCTAACTTATTCCTTTTGCTTACAGCCGATATGGTAGACAAGAAATTTCTCGCGATCATAAAGCCCTATTCTATATCCGTCCTCCGGCTCCTGGTGCGTACAAGTTGTTGATCTATGCGAATCATCGGCAGCTCGATTCAACATCTGGTACGAACGGCACCGAAGCTTTTGACACTCAGCTCGGGTCACGGAACAAGTATGGCGCCGTATGCGAATACCGCCTGGTCGCAAAGTTTGGTCCAAACGTCTCGTTGCCACCCTATCCGCCGTGTCAGTCCCCCATGTACGGTCCCAGTAATGTGAGTTCATCTGGAATGACACATTATTGCTTAGATGTAAATCGTCACACACCTAAATAGTAATCCAAAAGTATCCAACATCAATAGTAGAATGCGCCGTGTTTAGTTGACCCAACACTGGGGTACTCACAAACAGCGAGGTTGTAAGCGCCCTGGCTATTCGAGAGCGTCTCTCGTTGGTCAGCATCATTGACAGCGTTACACCGGCACCAAGTGCTTAACTGCCACACAACCATAGTGAAAATTCTAAAATATATGAGGAAGGGTGGGACCTCAAAAGCTACTGAACCTATAAAAAATTGGACGCAGACACACTGGAGTGAGGTGCCTACACCTCGAATCAAACATCCATTCAAACAAGTGTTGTGAATGAGTACAGCGATAACAGGATGACAGCTTCCTTGCGACTTTCACTGTCACGCTTTCCTCGCCACTTGATTAATCAAACACTCCAAGAAGATGTTTACAACAAGACCGCCACGGAACACGATTTTGTGCCATATCACTATGAGTGAGAAGCCACTATGAATTCTCATCTTTTGGACCCCGACCTGGTCCAACCGCAGCTACTTTAACAATCAAAACCTTCATCTGCTTGAGCCAAGTCAGAGTCTGACCACCCTTAAAACGACGTCATTCCGAGTTAGGAGTGGCGAACAAAATCGCGTTAGGAAAACGATGATGTCCCATGCGCAATAGGTGGTATAACCATCGTTAACTTGTTTTACGCTATCAAAGATTCTATTACGGATAGTTGCATTACGTATCCGATGGTGCCAAGTAACTTTGAGAATTAAATTTACCTTAAAGAGCTAGTATTACACTCAAACTCAAAATAGTCCCCTCTCAATAGAAAGAGCATGTTGGTTACGGCACTGATTTCAGTGGATGGACAGAGTGACTAACGCTGAAATACGTTCCAAAGCTGGTCTACAGAGCATGTTCACCCTATTACGTCAGCGCCGCCTGCGGTGGCTTGATCATGGGTTTTAGCCCGAGGCTGTTACAACATGTTGCACAATTCATTCTGGTCGTATAGTACTATGCAGACACCACCGTGCTAAATTGATTTTCAGGTGGTACTAAGCTGCTTGCAGAAATACGCTGGAATCTCACTACTATTTTCATTATGTCTATTTATTACACTCGCAACCCCTGACCATGTGGCTCTGTGCTTCGATCCTGCTTTGTGATCTCATACATACATACATACATACATGGTATGATGGTATGAAAGCACAAGCCTGATCCAGGCAAAGTGCCGCACAGTCAGTGACCGCACATGTGCTAAGATACTGTCAGGTTGCCCAGGCCTAGACAGATATGAAGAAGAAAAAAGAACACACGTCAGTACATACTTAATCTTGGTGTTGAAAATAAATGGTGTATCCTATTACTCGCTCGTGTCTTCGATCCTGCCAATTTTTCATTCCACGATTGACTTTCCGTGCATTGCTGATGTTTTTTCGTATCTCCTTTCGCCAGCTGGCCAAAGAATATCCCATCCAAGCCGTCACGTCCGAGTATACCATCCGAGCGGTGCGCGGTTGCGCCGAGGTTCGTTTCATTCTCGGCACCACACCAGGAGGAGTCCCTGTCCGTATGTTGGCCCAACTGCGGTGCACATTTGTGCCCGAAGAAGTTCTGTCCCGGTGTTTGCTTCAGCGTGCCGGTACCGGGAATCGAGAAGCGATCTTCATGGCTTTCCTTCCCGAGGCTGGTGAATACGGCTTGGAAGTGTATGCCAACAATCCGAGTAAAAGTGAAAAGTCATTCTCTATGGTGAGTGGTTTGGTTGGCGATTTGCTGGATTTGCACTTTTCCACGTAGAGCACAGTTTCAGGCGCTCGTGATAGCTGTTTGATCATATGATTTATTGGTCCTACCACGTGCATAGGTGTGCAATCGTGCAGTACTTATGTGCTGTGCGGCTAACCGTGCTAAATTGATTGGCCATCGGTGGTGAGCTGCATGCTGAAACACGCTGGAGTCTCACTAGTATTTCTATTTTCTTTCTCATATCTGTCCAGGCCTGGGCAACCTGACAGTATCTTAGCCCACGTGCAGTCTCTGACTGTGCTTGTGCTTTCATTCATTCAAACTAACATGTGAAATTATTTGTCTACGTTTTGGCGACCTGATAGTAGCTTATTCCGCGTACAGTCTATGACTGTGTGGCACTTTGCCTGGATCATGCTTGTGCTTTCATACATACATGCATTATACCTCTGTTCTATTATGATTTTACTTTCTACCCGTGCCGTAAAACTGTTCTCCCGAACCTAGTGTGAACCTAGTCTCGGGAATAAAGATGTTTTCATTCGTGATTTGTTGTTACAATTGTCAGGTTATTAGAAGCCACACAGCCTCCAAGTGGCTGTAATAATAATCGATAGTAGTCATCATCATCATGAAGCACAAGTCTGGAGCCAGACAAAGTGCCAAGCAATATGAAGCAGGAAAAGCAGATAAGCAAGCGCGTGAAAAAGGGAAAGGAGGCAAGTAGAATATGCGTAAGCAAATACGCAAAAAGCAGCTTGTTTTTGTAGTTTCACCCCATGCGATTTTGTGGGTTTTTTTGTTTTTTATGTAAAATAATACCGGATAAAAATTATGACACATAATAAAATACACTGCCGCCACTGACTTCGGTTTGCAACCATATCTCGTAAGGTTTCCAGCCAACAATTCGGTGGAGCTTTTGGACCCCGCCCAGGCAAATGAATACGCCCAACTGAGCCTAGCGCTGCGGTGAGTTTCTTCATTCCAACGCGCCACGTCATGGACTGGCCACCCGATCGTTTCTGTCAGGCTCTGCTAATAAGGTGCGGTATGATAAGCGGTGAGGAGACATCACTAAAACATGTCCCAACCATCGCAAGCGAGCAAGCATCAGCATTTCTCTCAGTCCGCGGCCACCTGGTCCTAACACCCCTTGCAGACATCTATATTTGTAACACGCTGCTGCCACCGAATGCGAGCAATCCTAAGCAGGCAACGGGTGTCAAAAACAGAAAGCCCTTGGACATCTTCCGCTCGCATAGACCAGGTTTCTCAGTAGTCGATTGGTAATGATACCATTTCTCCCCTTTTACCGTTCATGACTCGTTCAATATTTGTCCCTCGTTCGCGTACACATCTTTATTTTTTTAATCGATCACAGGTTTGGCAATACATCATTCTCTCGGATAGCGAATCCCCTGTTCGTGGTCTTCCAGCACTCCCCCCGGCGTACCTTGGGCCAATGCCACGGTTTGAGGCGATGGGCTTGGTCGCGGTCAGTCATCCGGACTCATTCGTACAGGCCAAAGGCGGTGAATTGTGTATTCAGTTGAACTGTCGACCGGATTTGCCCATCCGCATTATGGCCCAGTTGATACATGCCACGCACGATGTGTCGGAAGATTGTTCACAATATGTGAGTTTGCGATCGGTTCGAACGGGGCAATTCATTTTGATTACAGCAATTTATTTTCCCCGTTTCGATGTCTGAGCTGGTTCTGGTTTCCATTTAAAGAAAAACGCATGTATCGTTGGTTTATTTGTTTTGAACGACTTGTCTAAACACGCCGCGCAATCTGAAGTGGTCTGGATTGTGCGGAACATACGAATGGTGATTCATGTGATCTGATACCGTAATGGTTACTCTTACGTTTTTATTTCTTCCGCACGGATGTGCAATCGTGCAGCATTTATGTGCGGTGCGGCTAACATTGTGCTAAATTGATTGGCCCACGGTAGTGAGCTGCATGCTAAAACACGCTGGAGTCTCACTACTACTTCCATTTCCCCTCATATCTATCTAGGCATGGGCAACCTGACAGTATCTTAGCCCACGTGCAGTCTCTGGCTGTGCGGCACTTTGCCTGGATCAGGATTGTGCTTTCATACATTTCTTCAAACCTTTTCGGTGTCAGTTCTGTCGTGTGGATTTCCTCAGGCTCTTCAACTATTTGGTGGTATCGGGCGAAAGCACATGTCGCACTGTCTGCCAGTGTCAATTCATTTGATTGTGTGCTCTTCGTAATTATGGTATGGAAACACCAGCCTGATCTGGGCAAAGTGCCGCACAGTCATACACTGCATGTTGACTAAGGCGTCTTCCTGAGTTCTCACTACCATTTCCTGCTTTCTTTTACTTCCTCATATCCTGTCTAGACCTGGGCAACCTGACAGTATCTTCGCCCACGTGCAGTCTCTGGACTGTACGGCACTTTGCCTGGATCAGGCTGTGCGTTCATTCAATTCAAGGCGTCTTCCTAATTAATCACCGATTGGACCGTAAATAGTATAACCTCCATTTTTAGAATATCTGTGGTTCAAAGTACGAGTTTTCTTTCCTTTTGTGGCTCATTATTACGGTTTACCGACACTTAATCCCTAGACATATGATCCCCAGACATTTAACCCTGAAGTCACTTAATCTTTAGCTAGTCAGTTTGATAACTTCTGAAGAATCCGCATATCTCAGAATACTTCTTCTTCTGTTTGATACGCACTCCAATACTTGCTTGAAGAACTGAGACCGTATGCTGTCGGCAATCCTTTCGCAAACCGTTGAGAAATGTCCACATGGTGGGGTGGCAAGAAAAGAGTGACTATAATGCATCATTCAACGACACGATCATGAGGTGTAAATCATCGTCTGCCTCATTATCTGCTTTCATCCCCAGTTCACCTATTTTTCGTTGCATGGTATGACATCTCGAACAATTCAGCGTTACTCAACTACGGAAAAATTGACGTTCTTAAAATCAGAAGTTATCAAACTGGGGATTAAGTAACTGCGGATGAACTTTGGTGTTAAATGTCTGGTGATTAAGTGTCTAGGGATTAAATGTCATCGATTAAGTGACCGGGCACCCATTATTACACCACAGTTATCCCATTTTTCTCACTTTACAGGTAATGCAACAAATGCGTGACAATCAAGTGTTCTTCCTCATCCGATTTCCATATTTGGGTTTCTTCAAATTCCAAATCTACGCCCTACCCATGTCCGAGCCTGGTGAAACACTCCCCGGGGTGTTCAACTATCTGCTTCAATCCACACAGCTCCATCGCACACGGACTGGTCAAGTCATGTGCTTCCCTCAACAATTCGCCCAATGGAAGGAAGGATGTTACCTTCACTCTCCGATGGATGGAATTATTTCCTCGGGTACCACATTCTCGTATCATTCTCCGGACACGGTTCCGTTCAAATTGGTGGTACCCAAAGCACGCGCTGTTGCTGTTGTGGTAGGCGATGACTGGACGCATTTGACCAAAATGGCCGATTGTTGGGAAGGTCAAGTGTTATTGAAGCATCACTGGGGACGTAGTCGTCAGTTGTCAGTTTGCGCGAACAGTAGCGCCGCTGACGGCACCTATTCCACCATTTTGGAATATCAGCTGTCCACGTGACCGGGAGAGCAGCTCTAGATTGCATTCCATCCGCTCTCACTCACTCACTCAATTTATAGCCTCCGCTACGAATTGCTGCTGGTTTCGTGCCTTCTACATCCATCCACTCAGATAATCATAATCTTTTCTGTTCTTATCTAAGCTGGGTTTTTTTCGACAAATCCCCATTATTTCAGCTGAATCGTCAAGTGCCTGTGTTTGTTTTTTTCTGTGCTTATTTATTGACTATTCTGGATTTCTTGCAATCATCGTTTACTAAATGCATGTTTTGTCGCGCTTGGGTGTTTTTGATTATTATCCGGTTTTGTTTCATGAAAATTTTCTCGGGATGATTTGATTGAATTTTTCAAGGTCATTGTTAGGATTTTCTCTTTCGTGCTAAATTATAGTCAGCGATGTCCTTCTGGTGTTTTCAAGCCATATGGTTGTTGAGCTGCACAAACCTTTCGTGTGCCTGTGTTGTTGTACTTGGCAGGCCTTTCCTGTTTACGCCAGAAGTGAACCGTATTGACAGCTGAATTATAACTCAGGCGTCCATATACACCCAAGCGTTTTCCATTAGTTTTCATATGTGCACTTCGCAAGGCAGCCAAGTACTCATTGGGTGCTTAAGGATTTGATCAGCATAGTCAACATTGTCGACGTTATTTGCTTTTTTCTAAACCCAATCAGTGTTCGGAAAATGCAATCTTCTACTGTAAATGTAAAAGCTGGTATTTCATTCCTCTTTAGGTCGTCTATCGATTTCTTGTTTCCCCGTGCTTATCTTGGGTTGTGTTAGCACGATGCGGTACAGGTGATATGTTTTCAGCAGATGTATGTATGTATGCATGAAAGCACAAGCCTGGTCCAGGCAAAGGGGCGTACAGTCAGAGACTGCACTTGGGCTACGATACTGTCAGGTTGCCCAGGCCTAGACAGATATGAGGGGGGAATAGAAATGGTAGTGAGACTCCAGCGTGTTTCAGCATGAAGCTCACCACCATTGGCCAATCAATCTAGCACGATGTTAGCCGCACAGCACAGAAGTACTGCACGATTGCACATCCGTGAAGTAGATAGATAGTTCTGATTGTTGACATATATCGGTCCATGTCAACCACGATAAACACTGTAAGCGCGCGATGGTCTCATGCGTTTCAGGTGACTAAATTGCCTGATTCGAGAGAGAACAATCGCATCGCTCATTCTGATAGGACACTTGAAGTGTGTATGCGTGTATTACATCACAAGTCTAGAGTCAGGCAAATTACCGCACTGCATGTGGGCTGAGATATTGTCAGGTTGCCCAGTCTCAGATATAAATAGAATATCGAAACCGAAAGTGAGACTTCGGCGTTCTTCGGCCTGCATCTCACTACTTGTGTCGAGTCAATTTGCCACTGTGTTCCGAACTACTGCACGGTTGCACGTTCATGGACTAGGCAGGGTTCTAGAATTATTTTTCGTCTGTTGTTCACACGTTTTTTTACATTTGGATGCTTAATAGAATTGGGATTAAGCGCATAATCCCAGATAGCCTCAGGATTGAACCGCAAATGTGATACTCTTAAAGCAGGAGAGTAATATCATATCGGTATGCATTTTACTTAGGGGGAACCAGACATGTTATGTAATTCAACATACATATTTGATAAAGATATGGTGTGTGTGTGTGTGTGAATGCAGCTTCTAAACACACCATCGAATCATCAATATTTCGGTTGTGAGATTGTATGCCTTCCAATTGGTACGGAAACTTGAAATTTCTTGAATGACGTTATCGTAAAAGCGGTGTAGATAAAGTTTAATCAGTCAAATTAGCGTTTAACGAGACGCCACAGCCAATTCTGTTTCAGATGTTCGCAAAATTAATGTATTCACACCGTAACTCGCAAAGATTAAACAAATACCTGTATTTGTACGCTGAATTGTGGGAAAGCGGGCATGTTTGATCCTTTGTGGTATCACGCTATTTAAAACAACATTTTGCTTGACGTGAGATGTAAACAGCAGCCAATAGTAGTATCTGCTCTTTCCAGCTTGAAGATTGTTACACCTGTGATGTTCTACTACTGGCCCAGCCTTGGGTTCGACAGAACACAACCGTAACTGAACTCGTGTATTGACCGCATGAATGAATAACACAATGTTTGTACAGTGAACGATGTATGTATGTATGTATGAAAGCACAAGCCTGATCCAGGCAAAGTGCCGCACAGTCAGAGACTACACGTGGGCTAAGATACTGTCAGGTTGCCCAGGCCTAGACAGATATGAGGGGGGAAATAGAAATGGTAGTGAGACTCCAGCGTGTACTCGCATGCAGCTCACTACCGTTGGCCAATCAATTTAGCACGATGTTAGCCGCACAGCACAGCAATGCTGCACGATTGCACATCCATGCAGTGAACGATAATCACAATGTGCACTTACGACCGATCTTGATGGACGATTAATCGATAGTTCGCTCGCTGTCTAAACTACAAAGATGACGCTTTATATTGTGAATCCAGATTGAGCGGTCTAGAGCAAGTGCTTCCTGACTCGTTGACCAATGTCAAAAGCTTTACTATCTTGCAAATGTCTTTATAGCGCAAGTGCGGCTTGACGGAAGATCTTATCCCTGATTTAAACTTCTAGTAGAGTAGATCTTCAGAGAACTGACTGCTTTCCAGTCTGTACAGGACTAAACCAGCGTAAGCGGCACTGTCGTTGTAGAGAGAGCATGTTCTGTAGACCCGCCTTTTAAAACACTTGCATTAGCTACTTTGTCCATCCACGATACATCCAAAATGTGACAGCTATTCTTTAAATGTAAAACATTCAACTTCTGTACGTATCTTGCATAGATAGAATAGGTTTTGCTGCCATACAATAAACCATTTAGTACGCACCATCAGTTTTTTGACTTCACGGTCAGCCTGCGGTTTCCCCAGACACGAAAGTTCAGACGGGACAAAATAGCAGTTAAAAATGAGCATTTGCATGCATTTTCGTCACATTCAATTCCTTTGACAATCCGCTCATCAATCATGATGTCTAGCGAGAGACTACCCGCAATGGTTGAAGCTAGACATGCTTCGCGAGTGAGTAATGATTGCTGCATGGTCATGGATTAGGACATGTCTTACCTCTCAAATCATTCAGATTGAAAACCTTTCCATCACAAAGTGTGCGCAGGTACATTTTATCTGTTCTCGTCTTGAAAGCGTGCTTCAGCAGCCGAGCAAAGAAAATCCCGAGCAGCGTGTTGGTAAGGGCACATTCTTTTTCGACCTCTCAGCGAATTTCAATTGCTTCTTTGAGCTGTCTAACGGGCCTCTGGGTTGATTCCTGATGTCTTTTTCATGATTAGATATAGCCACAAGTCTTTGGGGTTCAAACTAATGGCTTCCTTTCCATAGGGTGGACCACTTTCTTAGACTTACGAGCTTCACATATCTGAAGCAAACTGTTGTTGAGGCGTCAGTCACCCGTCTCCGCTCCTTTTATTCTCAGTAGAATTAGTTCCACCGGGTCGCACAAGGCCAAGCGTGCAGGCTTGGCGCTGGACTTGATTGTCAGCATCTACTTAAAATGCGCGAGCTTGCACGCAAATATCTATATTTACGACAACAATAGATAGTAGGACGGAATATTTCCCCACAACAATTTATAACAGAGTGTTGTTATAGTTGGAAGTCGCTGTTCAATAGTTTCCTTACACCGAACTACAAACTTCAAGTACAAAATAACTGAGTGATCCTCGGCCAAGCGTTCAAGACCTGTTGTATTGTGGTAATCACATCACCGATCTCCGCCGATTTGACGTCTTCAGGCGGAAATAGCAAAATACGTTTCATTGAGCCTTGAAACAGCGGACTATTAGTGAACAAGGTCACGTTTAGGAGGCACTGGTTCGAAGGTTTCTTACAGCGAACCACGACTCGTCACTGCTCTTAGGCGGCTTCGAACAGGTAATTCGCTCTAAAACATCAAGTCGTTCGTTTCGAAAACACCTGGTTTATACTTAGTTTTGTCAGCTTTTTTGTTTCCATTTGCCATTGTTGCGGAGTACCTATAACATAGTTATCGATAGTATTTCCTAGCCAGTTTAGCCGCGTGACATTGACATATCGAAATTCCATTTAGTTCTGATATTTTCAACACTGTTTACGTACGTTTCAACACGCAAACTACGGTCAGCATTCTTTCCAGCTGCTTTCGGTCATGTGATTAAAGTGCACCGACTTGGTGTCCTTGAAATAGTTCCCCGTACTTTTTCGCCTGTTTTTAGTTCGATAAGCTGAAGCAAGTGTGTAACAGAACGCGAACAAACAATCGACTTTCGCTGGGGAAGTCGATTTGTGACGCTGTTATCACGGTTTACTGACACTTAATCACAGACACTTAATCTCCAGACACTTAATCACCAGACATTTAACCTCCAAGTCACATCATCCCCAGTCAATTAATCCCCAGTTTTATAACTTCTGGAAAATGCAGAATACGTTTAAATGAATTTATTTAGCAGGAGAGATATGCAATTGATTTTAAGAACGTCAATTTTTCCGTTGTTGAGTAACGCTGAATTGCTCGAGATGTCCTGGCGCATATCTCAGCATACTTCTTCTTCTGTTTGATATGAACCCCATCACTTGCTTGAAGAACTGGGGCCATATGCTGTCGGCAATCCATTCGCAAACTGTGAAGAAATGTCCACATACTGGAATGTTAGCAAGAAAAGAGTGGCTGTAATGCATAATGCCAGCCTTTTACAGCATTATTCCTTCGGGCAACTCCACTATTTGCGTCTTCATACTTATTCCAAGTTTCAGGTGGAAGTATAGCTGATGTAAAGTTTTCTCTTCTACATCTAATTCTTCGACCTCGAACAAAGGTATGTTCAAAATAAGATAACAGTTCATTCATCCTCTCACTTTGAGGCTTAGATTCGGCTCAATTCTCAAATGCGCCCACTACATCACTCAACGGCACAATCATCAGGCGTAAATCATCGTCTGCCTTATAATCTGCTTTCATCCTTACTTCACATATTTTTCGTTGCTTGGCATGACATCTTGAGCAATTCAGCAATACTCAATTACAGAAAGGTTGACGTTCTTAAAATCAATTGCATAACACACCTGCTAAATAAATTCGTTTAAACGTATTCTGCATTTTTCCAAAGTTATCAAACTGGGGATGAAGTGACTTGGAGGTTAAATGTCTCGGGATCAAATGTCTGGTGATTAAATGTCTAGAGATTAAGTGTCGGCGATTAAGTGTCTGACGACTATGTGACCGGACACCGTTATCACAATCGCTTTCTCACATGTTACATTGTTCTCCGCCGCATGACTAGTTGTTTGCCTTCTTAACTCGATGAAGATGGGCATCTTATGTATGGGATAATTTGATACTTTACATCGCCTTACATTACGGTACAGTTGGTAGCAATGCCTCCCTTGATATCCACAGTGATATGTGATACGCGCTCTGACAGACTGCTTATCCAGGAAAGTTGATGTTGCAAAAATGAACGATCTTCATAGCTCAATCATTCAGTATGAGGGTCGTCCTCGTTATATAAATTGAATCGAGATTGTGTGAGATTGGATACATTAGTCGAACATGGATTTCACATTTTTAAAT
Organism: Atriophallophorus winterbourni; assembly: GCA_013407085.1. NCBI lineage: Eukaryota > Metazoa > Platyhelminthes > Trematoda > Plagiorchiida > Microphallidae > Atriophallophorus > Atriophallophorus winterbourni. The sequence goes on from JACCGJ010009165.1 coordinate 24,270, forward strand.
ACACTCCTAAGTAGGATTGTCCGTTTCATATCATTCTGAGCGTTGTCACATACATAACTGACCAATTTTATTCTTGTTCTTTGTTCTCATCACCTACAACCCGTGACTTGTTGTTCAAATTCATTAGACATGGGTATTTCGGCCACCGCCAATGATAATCGGAACCATTTAGGTGAGAAGTTGCCAACAATGTTTTACCAGTTTCAAGACTCGTAAGAGATATAGCGTTTTGGGAGATTGAAATTCGTGTGGGAAAATTTGGTCTCGTATTTTGTTGTCATGTATACATTGTTGTTATTCTAGTGTACACGAGGGTTTGTGTGTTTTGAAATCACTAGAGGATACACCGATCTCGATTTCATCTATGTGAATTAATTTAAATTGAAATATGAAAATTCCCAATCCGTCAAAGCAATCGGTCTTACGCTCATTTTGCAGAATCGAATTTAAAATGCTATTTTGCCTTTTAATTCTTATCGTTCAGGAGAGTAATAGTTGCGATTTGAATTTTCATATCTATTGAATAAAGGCTTTCGCTTCGGTTTAACGACGCACAGCCAAGGATTGTGTTCCATTCCGCTTGCTTGTCATGTCCTTGTGAAACTTGTGTACCGATAGGCACCGTTTTTGTGAGTATGTATGAAATCACAAACGTAACGTCAAGCAAACTGCTGTACACAGCCACCTACTACAGCTTGTCTGCCAACAATAGCTTGCCAATTCTTGCATATATATATATATATATATATATATATATATATATATATATACAGTGGAACCCACTTACAACGAACTCACTTACAACGAATTCCCGCTTATAACGAACCACCATGATTTTAAATAAATTCCCTATCTGCAAGCTTATTTGAAACATGCGTACACCGAATCTGTTCTTACGAATCTCGCTTATCGAACACCGGCATTTCCCGACAGCTAATGTTGTTGTTCAAATAGTTCATGCATACACTACTCGCTTTGTCTTGCCTTTAACCCACAACGCTCCGGCCAAGAGTGGCCTGCATGCGGCAAGAATAAACTGCACAGCTTGGCGAGACACAGGCGCCTGGCCTACAGTGTGCTAACTGACTTGCACGCACCACAAGCAAATCACGGGAGTTGTCTGTTTACTGGTAGCTGCCGTCCTGTGAAAGATGCGGAAGTGCTCTTGAATTCTGCAGAGATTTTAGGATAGAAGGAAGAGACGTCGAAAGAAAACTTGAATTTGTGGAGAGAGAGATCGAGGCAGTGGCGAAGTCAAAATTTAAACAAAAGAGTATCACCAGCTACTTCAGAAAAACGTGAGATTTGACTGTCAGTGTGTGTGCA
>JACCGJ010009166.1:0-77100 GCA_013407085.1 Atriophallophorus winterbourni
TGGATTTGCAGTCTACTTTCATGAACTTTTAGCGCAGTGTAAAGTAATCGACCATCCTGACCTCAGCCTTCCTGATAAGACGTGGTGTTCAGTAAATCTTGTGAATAGAGATGAATGCACGATCGGCATCATTTAACGCTCACCATGATTCGAAAGCTCATTTAGTGATAAACTAATTGAATCCTTACAATACATCACAAGATGTCAGACTACTCAAGTGCTGATAATGGGCGATTTTAATCTCCCGCATCTGTTTTGAAGAAGTGAACAATCCCTGCATTCGTGTGAACATAAATTCACGTAATGTGTTGCTCATATCCCCAAGGAGCTTAGCAAAATGGCTTCACTGTACAACCACGTTGGCCAGCAAACTCGCAGAGGCGATCGTGACCAACATTCAGCCATTGACCTTGTCTTAACGAATGAAGCAACTGCGGTAGAGTATACTCAATACCTGGCACCACTCGAAAATAGTGACCATGCGTGCTTGTTTTTGATTATGTATATAGTGCGGAACGATCGAGCAAACAGACAAAATTCTCCAGGAAAATACAATTTCGATCCCTAAATATCAGTCTTCAGGATGCACACACTCAGGAGTTTGATTTCGTTGATTCAGGGTTATATTACAATACATTTCTAAATTATTTGAATTCCAAGATTTAAAACATCTTAATTTTCATACCACATAAATGGAACCATAACTACCAGTTTGTTATCCGAAGTAGAACTAAGAAATGGTTAGCTATAATGAGAAAGTATTGGGTAACTCATAAGAATTTTGGTACGGAAGCAACTTGGAAGTGATTCTGTAAGATACAGAATCTTGAAAGTAAATATCGCAATCAGTTCCAATGGAATTTGCTTGAGAAAATGGAAACGAATCCTAAGATTTTCTACAAGATATTAAATGAGCGATCATGAATCAAACCAGACGTATTCTCTGTACAAACCACTAATGGATTGACTCACACTTCCCAAAATACCAGGGATGATTTAGCGGCGTCTTACTCACTTGTCTTTAATACTAAGCGTTGCATCCCATATCAGGTTTTACTAAATTCACAACGTTTGTATTTATTAAGTGAAATCACTATCAATGAAGATACGATTGGTCGGGAACTTTGTCAACTAAACGAAAAGAAGTACCCTGGCGCCGGCAAAATTTTCGCCGCCATACTTCGTAGGTGTCGAAATGCTTTGACTACTCCTCTCATGCGCTTATTCAATCTCAGCCTACACGAAGAAAAGATACCACCGCACTCGAAAGCAGAGATGTTAACTCTTATTTATAAAGGTGGTAGTCGTTCAGACACTGCGAACTATAGACCGGTAACGCTACTTCCGTTAATCTCTAAATTAACGGAACGCATTGTGGCTGCGCGCATAAGAGAACATTTTGAATACCAAAATATTTTGACTGCAGCACAACGCGGTTTTCGAAGAAATCGTTGTGTTTAACTAAACTTTGTATAACGTTCGAGGATTGGACCAAGGCAATAGACTAACGTGATGATGTGAATGCATGCTACGTCGATATTTCCAAAGCTTTTGATAAAGTCAACCATGACATTTTAATAAAATGGATTAGGGAATGTTAGTGAATTAGATAAGGGACTTTCTTACTGAAAGACACGTCACAATTGCAGTTCCACAAGGCTCGGTGCTTGGACCTCTTCTATTCTTGGTGTACAGGAAGGATATAATAGAATATATTGGATGTCACTTGATACTGTTTGCGGATGATATGAAAATATGGAAACGTGTTAAGACTGTTATTGACTGTGTGGCATTACAACGGGAACTGTGCACTTTATTTCGTTGGTCCCAGTTAAATGATTTACCATTTAACCCTGCGAAATGTAAAATGCTCGAAAATCGCTGCACTACACGCATCAACTGGCATGCAAGATCTCGTCTGGACAACCGCAGAAAACGATCTCGGCATCTGGGTGTCGTTTAATCTTAAGCCTGGACAACGATGCCAGACAGTGCATAGTAAAGCCTGTCTTCTAAAAATTTTATTCAAGATTTTCGCTCCTGAAATCTTACACCGGTTTATTAAGACGTATGTACGTCTTGTTATGGAATATTCCACCCAAGCCTAGGCACCATGGCTGAGGAACTATATTGAACTACTTGACAGGATTTATCATCATGCGACAAAGTTAGTCTTCCGTTACATAAACTTGCCTTTTAAAGAGCGCATGTTAAAACTAAATCTACAAGAGTTTACCTAACGACGGATCCGGAGTGACCTCTTGTTGGTATTCAAAATCTTGCATACTGAAAACCATCCCTTTAAACACTTGCTAAAGCCCTATTGCCTCACTAAAACAAAGCCTTTAAGAATTCCGCATTCTCGATGGGATATTCGTCGTAATTTTTTACCGGTAAGAATATGTTTGACTTGGAACATTTTGCTTGAAGAAAGCACACGCTCGGAACCTGTTGTGGTTTTCGCTTCTAAACTCGATGAATATGTGACGAGCCATGCTGTATGTGAATGTCCCTATTGATTTTCGAAAGATTTTATATTTTTACTCCATATACCTGTCATCATACGGTTATTGTTAAGCTTACTGCTTTTTCTACCATAAAACTTTTCAAGTTCTGTGTTTTAAGTAAAGCGTAGCTTTTTGACCATCATATAATATATGAATCCATAAATCTATGAACCACGGTCGCTCGCCTGGCACGACTGACTTTCTCGTGCATTTACAAATTTGTATGGCAATATGATGAACGGCATAAGAACGCACCCAATAAGCAAAGTGTCGCTCATGATATATGCACAATTTGTTAAAAAACCGGGGAGTGTAAAAGCTAGCGTCGTAACGTATCATGTATGATCTGATCACATACATTCTGAAAGCAATAAAATTAATCCATAGGTAGTCGTTCAGATAATAAATAAACATGATTATCTCAACATACGCTACCCAGGTATCTTGTTAAATTCCAACAAAATAGCATGCGCAATGAAACATCAAACTGAAAGCTATATACCTGCTGATGAGCTCTAATAAGAGCGAAACTTGAGTCCAGTGCTTCCAATGTGGACCGTTGTGATAAGCTTTGTGAATATTTCGAAAGACTTGTTACTGATGAGTTAACACAAAAACATAATGAACAGACTCTCCAAACACACCTTCAACAACAACAATGCCCGTCAGATCTAATCAGTGTTAGCCTACACTGTATTTGATTGGGGGAGACCTGACGAGGAGATCAGATCGGTTGGACGACCACAATAGTTGTTGCTGGCTCCTTCTCGACTGGTCGGGCATGACGTTACTCAAATGTGCCAGTCTGGAGAGACATTCATGAAGACTTAATCGCGATCGGTAAAACGGGGGTCGGTAGCTCAGGCCGTAAGTCATGAGACTACAATGGTGAAGGTCCTGGGTTCGAGTCAGACCCGAGACAGGATATGCACTGCTGATGAGCTTTAATAAGAGCGAAATTCGAGTCCGGTCCTTCCAATGTGGACCGTTGATATAAGCTTTGTGAATATTTCGAAAGACTTGGTACTAATGAGTAGACACAAAAACTGAGTTTGATTTTACACCTGAGCGATTATGCGCATATACAATGTATGGCTCAGAAAAAACTGATTCGGGATTGCCCGCTGGCTAATGTACCGCGTCGTATTTCAACCCAATTCTGAATCACTTTTTGAACAGAATACATTCGCCTGTGTTCTCCAATGAATCAATTCGATCTGGGGCAGGCTTTCCCAACCAGGTGCAAGATGCTTTTCCGGTTTTTGTCTTGTATTAAGTGTTGTCATTCTCCATTGATTCATTGTCAATTTTTCAGTGTATTCTTTGTTCGTGCAGTGATAATTTTTGTGTCTTTCTATAAGGGGTGTGAGAGCATGTTAAAATATTTTAATGGCTCCGTGCATTATAAGTTTGAGAACCACTGATCTAGTGCATTGAGAAGTTCAGGCAACCAGTCTAAGCGGAGTCGCACGATGCAGTCACTCCTTGTAGTGAGCCTTAAACGACTGTCAAGTCATGATGAGACATACTGAAGAATCATGCCAATGAATAATGGCAAACGTTGCGTAGCAGAATAGACAGGGAGTCGATTAAACCATTCTCATTGATACCGCTGAAACCTAGGTCAAATTCACGAATCAGGACAAGATAGGTGTTCTAGAAACGAAAGTCAGTATCGAAAAGATGTTAGAAAACCTATTGCTATCTGCTTTTTCTCTTTTATATAAAGGATCTAGAGACCACTGCAAAGAAATTCAATGATGTACCGGGATGATAAATGGGATAACCGATCTTTAATCGTTCGGGGCCACAGAAGCTGATAAAACCACTGATACAAAAAATTGCCAAAACAAACAGCTACAATGTAGATTTCTCCGCGATATATTGGGTATCGATGAGTTAGCTAAAGATGAGGCGATTCGCATTTTAAAATAAAACAACTACACGGTACTCGGTTTTGCGCCCCTGGAAAATTCATTCGAACGTGTCGAATTGCTTGGTAGACTCAAACTACTTTATGGAACGACAGCATTCTATTTTCAAGAAAAAAGCTACCGATCCTACTTAGCCGACAAATAACTTGTTTCGATTGACAATATTTTAAGGCAATAGTTTGTCATACGACCCGATGCGCACTTTTGTGAGTCTTGTAAGCGCAGCTCTTATACTGGCATATCGTTTGTGAATAATCGTATGAATGGATAAATTGGCCACGATTCGTTATGGGAAGTCTACTTAACCAAAAGGTTGAAGGGAGAGCAAGCAGCTTTTAACTGGTAGCGAACGCGAACATCGCTTTATGTCTGGGAAGGAATTATTTTCGACCTTCCTTGTCACATAATTAAAATTCGATAACAACTAAATGAGTTGAATTTTACATATTCTTTACTATACATTTGTGAAATCTTATCATATAAGTAAATCAGAATATATTAGGGGAGAATAATTATCACCAACTTAAATTGATTGTACTATTGGCACAATACACTGAGTGAAGTTTGAATATCAAGCACTATCGTCAAAAACATTTTGAAGTAAAATGTTAGAAACTTACACTTCACGAATAGCCTAGTATGTTTATTTGAACAAAAGTTACGATGAATGCGGATTTTTTTCAGATTTTGCAATATATAATGATTGGTTGTATTTTGTTACTTTAAGTAAACAATTTTCACTATGAGTAGCTCATTAAGGGGGTGTTGGCAGTAAAACACACAGATATTGATTGACTGTTTAACACTGAACATAACTTGGATATTTGTCTTTCAATAGACGTCAACTCTCGCTGTGACAGGCAAGATACATTTACAAGTCTAAACAAGTGCTTTGATTTCAAACGAAATATATCACGCACAATGAAATTGATTCTCGGTTTGTGTTAACCAATCAATTCCAATGAAACGCAAAGCTAACTTGAGTAGGCCTAGACCATTGCTACATTTAAAGAAATCCTAATCTCCACCATCCATAATCTTCGACCATTTTATTCACATATCAATCTAATACGCAAATATCAACTAATACCTCACATAATGCGAAAGTAATTTCACCGAATATGCGTTTGCCAAGCGGTAATAGATTATCCAAAATATTTCATAACATGAATACACAACCTATGTGTAAACAAATCTACCATAATGGAGAACACTGAATAGGAAACGTCTCATAAATTACATTGAATAAATCGTTAACCTTTAATTATTCAATGATTTTTTTAAAAAAGATAACAATTTTGCAACACCACAGGATTACGGTGTGAATGAGAACCTGGACAATAATAGTGTAAGATGGGGAGAGTATATCAAATATATGTTTAATGAATGATGCTCATTTGCATATATAAATTCAACTTCGCTTTAAATATCTCCAGGCAATGAGAGTCCACCACATGTTTTAGGTAAGAAATTGCAGAAACAAATATAGCGCGAAAGTCAAAAAATGTCGCCGACACTCTGGAAATTATGATATAGAGGAAAACGGAATGTTAACGTGCCACTTTCCCGCTACACACTTGAATTAAATTTCTCACCGGATGTCTTTCGGTGAACATATTTCTATAGGTGTCTTCATTTCAGTACAGTCACATAGACCCAGACATTGCAAACGGAACATTGCAATTTCCAATAACCAACTATGTCGCTGTGTGATAAATTTTATCGAAGATGGTAATGGGTTTTCGTAGCCAACGCGCCGATTCCTCGACCACACACTCCATCATATGACGAAGTTAGACTTTCGATGTCTTTGCTAACGTTGCCAGCGAGAATCATTCAAATATTCTTTTTGAAGATACCTACCAATTTGCTGGCCTGCCGATATATATTCTTGCAGCGAACCGCGCTCTTTACACTAAGCCATAATCCAAGCTATTTTCCACCTAAATCCATTCAATGCATTCAGATTCCAGGCGATATGCCCATCAAATATTCTGGACAGTGTTGCATATTATTTATCATGTGTTTAATGTCATATCTTTCAAAGCCGCCCAATCTGACACCTTGTCCAAATCGGTTTGCATTTTCTCACATTCTGCAGCAGAACTGATTCGCCTCCAAATTTTCATATCTTCCGCAAAATAAACCATTTTGCCGGTTTTGTGAGTGGGGGCAAATTGATTATGAAAAGGAGAAAAAGCAGCTGAACTAGCACAGATTTTTGTGGCCTCCGTTGGTAATTTTAATCTCATTTGATAGCACTCCATGTTCTCAGAATCTTAGATGACGATTTGAAAAGTAGTAATAAAATTAAGAGAGGATTCGATTAAAAATTCGTAGATGCATCAGTTTAATATTCAGATTTAAGATTTATGGTTAAAAAAGCAAATAGCTGTACAATACCACAGGGTATACGTATAAAAGTTAAACAAATCGCTTTTTAATGTTTGCGTCCATTTGTATCCAAGGAGGAGCTAAAGTATTTTGAATTGTGACATGGAGAGGGGAAATTTCGATCGAAAATATTTGTTTGGGTAATTTGTTTTCCAGGTGTGTGTATGTGTGTAATAAGGAAGCACTAAGGGATTTCAGTATACTGAGGCCAACACAATATTTTATTCCACAAACACTGCGCATTAGTGTATACACAATTAATACTGGTTTGGTACGTAATGATGTTGTATTGATGGTGACTATAGGTCAGACCCACCGAGTTTGTGTAGAAGAAAATGGTGATTGACCCTGTCAAAAGTTTTAGTAATGTTCAAGTAGCAAACGTGAATGCAGTTACCTCTATCCGACTATTTCGTCCAGTCATCTAACGTTGTGATAATATTCGTTAGGCAGGAGCGTTTTAAAGTTTTAAACCATTTTATTCTGGGAGTATACTCTCCACGACCTTTCCAATAAGTGGCAATAGTTTCGGATGACAATAATTTTCATCGTCAGAGCAGCAACGCCCTTTGAATATAGTTATAATCACACCGGACTTCTAATATTTTGGTGCGACTCCTTCAAGCAATGTATAGTTAAACAGGTTGGAAAGTGATTCGCATCCTGGCGATGACTGAACCTGAGGACATCCGATGTGATGAGCTTCACACCTGGGATTTTCTTACGGAAATAATTACTTTTCTTACGCACAATAAGTACTTCTGCTCGCTGTGAGTGAGTCTAGAGCTGAAGCACTTGGATCAACCTTTTGTTATTTAATTAAGTAGTCCTGAAAATTACATGACCTTGAAAATTGGTTCAGTATTTGCAATCGAATGGGCTTAGATGTTATACAACAGGCGTAGGTAACTCGGCTCGCTCGTCAACTGAATTCCCTGAATCAAGAAAAAACACGTTTGCTTAGGATCACATTTAACATAAAAACGTTCTATTGAATTCGCATTTGCTCCGAGCACAACGTGACGTACACCACCGTATATATGCTGACGTAACTTGTCGGGAAAGACAACGAACGCCAAATGTTCGGGATCAAGCAGCATCAGGGAGTATTATTTTGCTCGACATTCCATAAAATACAGGTGTCACAATGGCTTAAGGAAGAAAAGAGCACGATCGTAAATAGCGGCCATTAATTGCCGAGATTATCGGTTCACAAAATTCTATGGTCGACGACACGTACAGAATACCTTGTTCGCTGAACTATCAAGTAAGGTCTCAAAACCAGGTTTTTTTAAGTAGCATTGCGGTCGCTGTCCGATCCGAACTAAATTGTATAGAAACACATTACGTGAATACGTTAATTTATGCAATCCCAAAGTCGGTGCAGAGCTTTCCATAGCAAAATCAACCGAGGCTGATTCCAAGTCGCCAATATAAATACCGCAATTTGTTTCAAAAACGACAAAGGTTGGACCAATATATACTGTGACTGACTCAGAGTTACATGCTGACAGTTCAATCGGATGTCTCTATACGAATGCCAAAAGCTTGTTCCATATTTTGGCCGAACTAACCGAGCTGGTTTCAATGTTGTATCGCTAAAAGAGAACTGTCGATCCGTAACATGAATTTCATACGGAACGTAAGCCCACGAAAAGGTGATGTTGTGGCTGTATACTGTCACGAACGTCTTTAATGCATGTGAATTCACGATCCCAACCTCGAATCAGAAGATACACTCTGGTGTAGCCTTGCACAAGAGTTAAAGGACGACTGCATCATTTGTACAATTTATCGCCCTCCGGCGTCGACGGATGCTCAAAACGACAGGTTTTTAGATGCTCTACATTACGCCAGAGAAGTGGAAACTTAAAAATTACTAGTCTTGGGTGACTTCAACATTCCTCATTTCTTTGACAGATCAAAACATCCTCTACACACACTCGATCATAAATGTCGTCATATGATCGACATGCTTTCCCTGCATGAGGACCATAGTTGCCGTTGGATTTAATACTTACTTCTCAGACAGAGGCAATTGAGGGCGCTGACAACATTTCCCCCTTGGTCGAAGCAATCATCTTGTAAGAGTTCGAATGAGTATGCAGCAATAGACGAGTATGTGAGTCCGCAAAAACTATCCAGAAGGTTCAACTGCGCGAGATACGTTAAGCGCTTGGGTTAGTAAATGGTCGAATGTTTGATTATCAAAACACCGAAACACATTACACCGCACACAGAAAGACTTCAGTCAAACATATATCAAAATTTGAGATTTGTTTATGAACGACGGGCAAGCGACTTTCACATTGAGATTCCGAGTCGCACGAAAAATTGATCAGGACTGATGATGCCTGGCAAAAATTTTGTAGAATTCAAAATAAAGTGAACGCTCTCATAAAAGATGACAAGCGAAATTACCATCGCTTTCTATCTTTGAAAATCAATGGGAATCCGGATCGAGCGTAAAACCAGGGGTGTTTCTTGTTCTTACTTAGGATGCAAAGAAAACTGCACTGAAATAATGAGCAACTCAAATTTACGGTTACCACGATTGTTTTACTTGATATTTCACATCCAAAACATTGCGATGCGTTCCCAAACGGACCCCGCAATGTTGACCTCTCGATCGTTAATCTACTGACACGCGCCTACCTGTTTTCGTGGAAGCTATCTGAACCTACGATCAGACGATCTTGACCTGAACTCCGATCGGATGTCTAGACTCAAGAAAACTAGGCGTGATTTGTGCAAAATTTGCAAACAGGGAACAGGTGTAAAATGCCAAGTAGTCATGTGTTATATGTGTTTGACTAAGATACACAGTAATTGCGATATAGTTTTGACTTAAGAGGCAGTTTTGTTTATTAATAATGCTGAATTTGCTGGTGTCTGTTATGTGTACAGCGTCTATCGAATAAAGCCGTCAAACGGCGCCGAGGTTAATGTATCACATTCAGGGAGCCTACAAGTTTGGATCAAATATTTATAGTACTGTTCTCCGAAATGCAAGAAAACATTGTATTCGATAGTAAACGTCCTGAATAATTCACCAAATAGTGAAATAAAAAATATATCCATCGCTACATCCCGTACCGATATAAGAGGCTCCGCTACGTAAAGCGAATTCACGGGAGGCCAAACTCGCTGAGAAGCCTAGTAATGCAAACGCCTGCTGTGACTCAGAAGTTAGGCAGATTGAAAAGTAGACGGGGCGTCTACTGACTGTTCATCAGCAGAATTCTGCTACCACCAAAATACTAATAAAGTAAAAACAAAATTGAAGAACTTGAGTGTTTTCTGCACCAATTTACCGGAGATATCGGGAACACTTTTCTCAAGTTGGCGAAATCACGACAATGAACAATGGTACCAGCTGTGTTCAATGATGAATATGAGCTCCATAATTCCTGATTCAATAACCCGCCTAAGTCAGCACCCCAAATAAATGGGTTTAGCACAATCTCAGAATGGCGTTCGAATGTCAGGTCACGGATACGCATACCTGATGAGCAGCACTAACCGTGAAACCGTTCATGTGCTTCCGCCTTACTTTCGAACGTCATATACTACTTATTAATAAAATGCGAATTAAAAACTAAAAACTACCGCCATGCTGTTTTTGGAATGTGGCAAAAATATTCCAAACAGTTAACGGTGCTGCATTGCACCGACTGTGGGACTTAGATTAGTCCCCACACAAAAGCTAAATTTCAATTTGCAAATGAGTATTTATCCTCGAATTCGCAAATAAATGTGTTTAGCAGAAAGTAGGAACGGTGTTAGAATGTAAGGTCATGAATAGTCATACCTGATGAGCGGCAATAACCGCTAAACAGGTCGTGTGCTTCTGTCCTGATTTTCGAACGTCATACACTACTTATTAATAATCTGACTTTAAACTAATTAGCTTTGTTTTTCTTCATTCGGGGGCTTTAGGTGTTGAGCGAACCGAGTTTCCGACGATGGATGTATTATTCAAGGTAAATCGATAGTTTATTGCGCTATGAAGCAAATACTCTACTGTAACCATGGATAAAAATATCGAACTGCATAAAATGAACAAAAATGTTGTTTTGAGTATGGAAATTCAGCCTTTATGATGACCTGCGATGTAATCCACTTGTAATTTCTACTTGACTTGATAGTGCCCCATGAACTCTAACACCGATAGCTCTACCAGTCATGCAATCCTGAATCTAGGCCAATAATCTTCCACCCATCAGGAGCTGCTCCAATATCTGTAGCAGTAAGTTGTCGTTAACCTGGCCAAAGTCTTTAGACATCCCCAAGTAACCAGCATGGATTGGGCATTCATTATCCACGGCTCGAGTCCGGTTATCAAGAGTTATGTGTAGATTGGTGTTGCAGGAAGGTATTGTGATTAATTCGTGCTGTGCGATGGAGAGAATTCTATTTTGTTTCAAATGTTCGTAAGGTTCGTCAGCTCTTAATCGTTCGAGACCTTTAGAGACCACTGGCAACGTTATGAATGGTCTGTAATAAGACACATCGGATTGGTTCCTGTCTTTATACATCGGGGTGATTAATCCAATTTCCAGTCAATAAAAACTTGCTACAACTCAATGACAGGTTGAGAAGATCAGATATCATATCTAAGCAAATTCGATTGCGAATACCGAACAAATTTTTAGGGTCATGTTTATACCTTGCTGCAAATCGTGTCTTCTGACTCAGAAATACTGGTGCACAATTCACTTAATGACTTTCCCTGCTTTATAAAAATCTTTGGCTCCAAAATGTGAGACGGTTTTGCATAAAACGTCCACTTTGCTTGAAGTTTAGGCATCGGGGCTCCCGTCGAACATTTATCTGTTTTAGTCTTCATCGGAGTGGTTATCTGGGAAACCTTTAGCATGTAAATTCATGACGAATTTAGTACTCGCTCTTTGGTAGTAACCTCTGAGTCTGGCATCAAAGGTACATTATTGAATTTTTTATCATGTCAGTCAATTGATGAAATCCCGGTTCCGGTCCATCTAAACACGTTTCAATAGCATTGTCAGCAGTGATTGCCTCGGTCTGTCGGTCTGGCCATGCAAGCCTGGCAGACGTAACAAACACCAGGACAAATATCTGCATCAAAAATTGGGTAAAAATCCGTGGTCAGAGATTTGTTTCTTTTTCGGTGTTCATCCGGACAGGGGAGATTCCAGCACAGTCCCGTTGATCGACGATGAATAGCATGAGCGCGACAAAAGCGCGGCGATCACGAATGGGAGCAAAATCAGAATTCAATCCTGCAATGTGCTTCAAGTGTTGATCGCATGTTGTTGAGAATATCAGCAGTCAATGCAGAAGAATTAGCTCCTTCCGATGACGCAAATTACTTTGAGGAATTGACGAGAAGTAACAGCGGTACGAGCGTAGATCCAATATGGATAGATTTCGAAAAAATCCGAATTTGCTCGTATTACCCAATACCATTACGAGAATGGTATTTTCCGGAAGCTGATTTCGAAAGTATTTTAATTAATGTATAATATATCCACGTACATGTAAGTGTAGGAACAATATATCCTGATAATTGGGAGCTCAAGTTAATGCGATCGAACTGCAAGTATATTCGATTTTCATATAATTCATGCAGCAAATACTATCGAACAGTGTTTCCAAATACAAGCTTTATTAATCACGCACCCATTCTTTCAAGACTAATAACATCTAGCCATGATGTATGAAATCGATCAGGGATATGAATTAAAAGCGCATATTTATTTCATGATTTTTTACCTACAAAGATGATGGTGTAAGAGAAGAACATGTGCCTATTTTACGAGTAAACGGTATTGCAATTGTGAACGGTTTCTCCTAAACCAGCACCAGCTTTTTCATTACTTCAAGCAGACGTATGAATTTATGACTGCGAGCAAATTTTTCCCAGCTTACATGCTAATATACAGAGCTTTCGGTGTGTTCCGGAAGCGGTATCTAAATTTGCGAATCGCATGTAGTGCCTATTCTTCTGCATCGAAGGGTTATATTTTCAACAACGTTCACTCAACCCGTGAAGCGTTTGCAGGATTTAATTCTGATTTTGCTATTATTCCTGATCGCCACTTTTGCCGCGCTCACGCTATTCATCATCAATCGATCAACAGAACCACTGAACCGTGCTGAAAACTATCCTGACTAGATAACTCGAAAAGGATACAAATTCGCATCTGACTGTGTGTACGGTTTGCAAAAGTAGGAAAGTCCCAAGGCGCGGACTATGACGTGCTAAACGTGTTCGGCAAAAGTGCATGCAAAAGGTGTTTTTTTACGTCTGCCAGGATTGCCATGCCAGACCGGCAGTTAAGATTTTGAGGCAGAAATTCTTGTGATTGAAGTCGAACATGCATTATTAGACTTGAATCTAGTTTAAATAAAAAGACTGAAATAATAAAAACGTCATTAATGTACCATTGATGTCTTTGATGAAGGTTACTGCCGAAAAGACCATAGTAAATGCGTCATGCTCGAACCGGCGAGCGTTGGCACGGCAAACCTCGCAGATGGAGACAATAACCGGTAAGTTTTCAACGGAAGCAATAACGAATACACTTCACGGAAAAGAGAAAATTCTGAACAAAATCGACTCACCTTATAAAGAGCTAAATAATTTCAAAAAGCACAGAAAAACCTTAAGTGTAATCTGCACCAATATTCATGAGTTACAAGACACGCTTTTTCAAGCAAAGCAAAAACGTTCCTGAAAATTGGTACTGGATTTGCACTTAGATGCAATAACCCTTTGTTGGTATCTCATATAATTCGTCACCTGAAGTCCCCGCATTAATGCAAACACCGTTAGCTTAGGATCGCTTTTGGTAACGAAAAGGACATGGAAAATGTTTTACTGAAAAAATCCGGAGTACCGTTAGGTAGTCCGAAATTGTATTCAAATTCTTCCTGCCAACTCTTGCGACAGCATCCTTGTCCAAATGTATCAGCCTAGCTGTTCCTTTGGTTCCGTTAGTGCTGTGGAGGGGGAGAACTTGCTGCATGGGCAACAGCTAGTTTTCCATATTGAACTGCCCGTGCGTACATCTCAACGCACCAATGGAGAGGACACTCCATTTCACTTCTACGGAAAATAACACGGAAGCAGCAGATACCGGTTAAAAGCTATGGCTTGACTGGCGTAGAGCTAAGCACCTAGGGCTGCTTTCGACGGTGATAGAGACTTTTAGGTCTCATTGGACGGCTACCGCCCGCCTCAAGCTGGGCAGCCCCCAGTCAATATGATGCCGTCTCGCCACGGTCTGCTATCCTCATTGAGTGCATGGGGATTAGGAATCAATTGACAAGCAGACTGTTATTCCCGCACCAGCGACACGAATAACTAAACATCAAAGGTTAGTTCTGAAACAGGGAATCTGGAACGTCTGCTTCATGCTAACAGGATTGCATGACGAAGTCTCGAATATCAGAGGCGTAAGAATATCAGCTGTGAATAACAATGAGCTAAAAAGGTTGAAGGTCGACGTGGCTGCCTTGCAAGAGACGCGAATACCAGACACTGGTATGATAACAGATTCATATTACATATTTTTAGAAAGGAAGCGGTTTTGATGAGCCTCTAGTGCATCGAGTTGTGTTTGACGTGCGAAACAGCCGACTAAGCGCAGAAGAACCAAGCAACAGTTAGAGCGAACGGATTTGGACTCTAAATCTTAAGTGCATTACTGGTACCATTACGTTGGTGAACGATTAGGCATCAACGCTCTCTGCGACGCCTGCTGAAAAAGACGCTTTTTATCGTAACCTCACGACAGTCTTCAAAAACGTTTCACACAAAAACCGTGTAGTTGTATTGGGTGATTTTAATCCTCGCTCTAAGCATTATCATCAGCTTGATCATATTCTTGTTAGGCGTACAAATATAGAAAGCGTACTTCTCACCGAATCATATCAAAGCGCAGACGGCGACACTGATCATTCACTGGTCTGTGTAAAACTGAAGTTTCCCCACACGAAATTTCACCGCACCAAATTGACCGCTAAGCCTAGGATAGACGTCACTCGCATGTGCGAATCTAATCTAGCTGCGTGACTCTCCGAATTCATCACATATTAGTTTAACAAGACAACCTCACTCGAATCGGCTTCAAAAACCTGAAAATCGATAAAAAGCTTCATATGCCGAGTCGCACCTTGCAATTACGGTCCGAAGAATGCTCGAACGAGCGACTGTTTCGAAGCAAAAGCTTCTGAGATAACTCCTGTGTTAGATGATAAACGGTCCTCATTCTTGAGGTTCAAAGGTATGCCAACAGATGTACACTTACAACTACTGAGAACAGCCACAAATAAGGTCTAACAGACTGCAAGACGATGTGCAAATGACTATTGTACTGAATTTAGCCTCGGTATCCAAAACGCTGCGGATACTGGAAATTCTCACGGTATGTATGATGGGATCAAGAGAGCCATTGGTCCAAAAAACTTTAAACGGCTATCATTAAGTCTGTTTCTGGTAACCAGATTGTCGGCTAAACTCAACAGATGGAAAGATTAGTGGAGCACTTCTCATCTCTCTACTCTAGGGACAGTACGGTACTTGAAAATGTTGAGCGGTTACCAACCATCAAACATTTATATACTCCCCTACAGTTGATGAACTCAATAAGGCAATCGACCGCTTAACGAATAGGAAGGCCCTAGGTGACGACGGACTCCCACCTGAGCTAATCAAATGATGTAGAGAAGTATTTTAGAACCTCTTCTCCATTTGCTTTTTAAGTGCTAGCAGGAGGAGTGTGTCCCACAAGAGATGCGAGACACAAAGATCATCACGCTATTTAAGAATGAGGATGACAGAGGCGACTGCAACAATTACAGAGGAATCTCTTTTCTGAATGTTGTAAGCAAATTGTTTGCTAAAGTCTCACAGATCCGGCTGCAAGTTCTAGCTGATATAATTTATTCCGAATTTCAATGTGGCTTCCGCCAGGGAAGATCAAACGTTGACATGATTTTCTCCCTGAGACAACTTCAAGAAAAGTGTCGGGAACAGCGTATGCCATTATACGCTTCTTATTGATTTAACTAAACATTCAAGTACATCAGCAGGGAGGGTCTTTTCAACATGCTCGATCTGATCGGTTGCCCCCCAAGAATTCTCAAACTCGTTATTTCGTTTCACTATGACATAAAAGGCTCAGTCCACTTTAACGTCAAACAAGGGTTTGTTCTTGCTCCCACGCTGTTCGGAATTTTCTTTGCTCTGCTTCTGAATTACGCTTTTAGGACGATAACTGAAGGCATTTACCTACACACGCGAGACACGGACGGAAGCTTAATGCTTTCGATCTACGAAGCATCCGTCGTATCTTGCACATATCGTGGATAGACAATGTGACTAATGCTGGAATGCTTTCGAAAGATGGTCTACAGAGTATGCCCCCCTACTACGACAGCACCGTTTGCGGTGGCTTTGCCACGTCTACAGAATGGAAAATGGTCGTATTCCGAAAGATCCACTGTATAGTGATTTGCATTCAGGAAGTCGTCCATTTGGCAGACCGAACTTGCGGTAAAAGGACGTTTGCAAAAGAGATATGAAAGCTCTTGGCATTGACCCTGCGAGTTAGGAAGAACTTGCTCATGACCGCTCACATTAGAGGCATTGTGTAAATCGTCGTCTGCAACCTGGGTAAAGCAGATCTAGCTCTTGGCTGCTGAATGCAGGTCACGCCGCCGGCGTGCAACTGACGCAATACAACCGAGATCTGACTTTCGTTGCCAGCGCTGCGGGAGAGATTGTTCCTCCCGAATCGGACTGTTTAGTCATTCAAAAAACTGTAGAACATGAAAATTCATGTGAGTGTGATGTACATCCATAGTCGACATCGACCGAAGGTGGCCAACAATAACTGCCTTTAATACCATAAAACTATCTGAGTTCTAAGGTCTAACGTTGCTTCTGTGCCAGAAATGAAATGTTACTCAAAACATCGTCTATCTGATTGCACTCAAAGTTCTTTGCATTGTGAATAAACGATCGGTCCAAAATATATTTCAATGGATACATCATTGTATATTATTGTATTATGGATCGTCAAATCTGACTTCGCATGTTAGCAAAGTACCAAATTCAATTCAATTCAATCTTAATGGTCTAAAAGGCAAATAGCTTTACAAAAAACCACAGATAAACATGGGAACTACGAATAATATAACAAGCAATATCAAAAATAGCCATTATAATCAGCTCCTAAGAAAATAGAATATTTTCATCACGTTAATTGGCTACATGCTGTGTTTACAACTCAAAACCAAATAACAAATTATCACATTTATTGAAACTTCACGTATGAATAAATGCATTTCTGTTTATTCATGTTTGTCATTTGTTCCATAATGACATAAAATACAAGTTAATTGCCAGTAAATATATCCGACTCACCATTTTCTAAAAATGGCGACATGTAATTCAAAGTTCGTAAGGGTTTTTCCTCTTTCAGATTGGATACATTCTGCTGACTTTCATATCTTGTTATATACATATAAACAGGACCAAATTCCGAAACATGGGTACCATCCGTAAGATTATTTCCAATGAATGTGATTTCATCTTTGCAGCAGAGGTCCAAAGATGAGTGGAAAAGTCTGGTTCTTGAATGTGCAGGTTGAGGATAATCACGAACGATTTTGATTGGCTCTTTGTTATACTGATTAATTGGGACACTCCTCGACCCACGATATTCTCTTATGTCTGTTTTTGATTTCATGCTCACAGTTATTGTCTTCTCTGTGTGTGGCGGCGAAGATTCAGATCTCCGATTAAGATACATTTCACTGTTCGTAGTTCCAAACAGTGGTCCTCGACCAGGCTTTGACTCGATCAGCATATCAGAAGCTTTGCGTGGAGAACCGTCGAAGGTTTCTCTGTATTTTGGCGCAAATTCTTTATCATAATAACTGTAAACTCCAGTCACATTAGTGGATTTTGAACGCTTAGTTAATAAATCGTTATGTCCTATTTGGGCTCTGGAATTGTTCGCACGCTGCATAGTATAATGCTCGGCATAATTTGGAAATATATCAACGGAATGAATGCTTTCATTGAAAGATTCTGAATTCGATGGCATATATTCATTTCTATAATTTCCATTAGCAGTTTCATCTGGTTGCACATCTTGTCCAACTTGATACAGCCCATTGTTAGACCGATACGTTGCTGTAGAGGGCGATAATTCTTGGTCACTCATGGAAACGAGGTTCTTTTTCATCGTTTCTATATCACGAATGATATGTTGTGGATCATTGGAAGCACTGTATGTCAAATCACAAATTGTATTCACGTCCTCCGGCTTACATCGATATAATTCGAAGCTTTTTTTCCCAAATTCATCTGAAACACACAACATAAATATTCGGTTATCCTCAGGAAATACGAAAAAATGGCGTATTTCACGATATGTTAAATCTTTTCGAAATGGATTTTTCCCAATTTTTGCGCGCTTTTCGAAACGTATTCGGTCGGTCAGGCAGTACAGAATGCTGCGAGATTGTCGTTTATTCTTATATTTGTCGAATACATATTTCGCTCCTTCCGGTGTAAAATCTTCGTACGACTTCAGGGGAACAAACTTTACCGTCTCCACATCGCATTCGAAATAGAGAAGCTGTTTGGATTTCAAATCAATTCGGTGCCCGTTTTCGGTACGAATTATCGTTCGACTTTTGCTCTTTTTTAAAGGCATTTCCCGCAATATGTTTAAACAATCCTACTGCCTCATTCATCACCTGAAACTGGCTCCCGGTAAACCATTCATTTGAGCAGTTTGATATTCACATGTAAGATCAAGATACTTTCGTCATCATATTGTGTAATGTAAGGCAGCGTTTGTGTCTGAGCGCGCAAGTTGCTAAAAGTAATTAGAGCGTAGAACTACTAGCATTCCATCACTAAAAATCGATCACGATCGATGTTTCACGTGATATACATGGATGTTGTGGTGTAATTGCCTTTCGGAAACATGAAGAAACATGCTTTGATATTACCAGGACTACAAATGCACTGAATAGTCATAACATTATACATCAATTGATATTTTTTCTGTAAGCAAAACGATTGATTGGCTAGAAGGATATCCTTTTTGGCATTTCGCATCGAAGCTCTACCAAACATAAATTAATAAACCAAACAAATTATTCCGATCAAGCAAGAAGAAAAACAATTTCATTTGATATTACTTATTGTAGAGCATTGATTTGAAATACCGTAACCGATACAGTTCGTTATAATCAAGTTTTTTTATTATTCTAAATTAAATTGCCTTGAAATAACATTGAACAATACACATGAATGTGGTTTAACTTTGAAACCACTGTCAAATAAGGCGAGTACAACGTGTCAACATGCTCGCATACATGATCCGTAATTCCACGTTCATGCTGTATTATTTTGCCATGTAAGCGCTCGGATGTTTATAAATCATCCCATGAGCCATTATTATCATATTGATCGGTTTATTTGTGCTCGCCTGATGGTTCTGTCTATGCACACTGCTATTTTTGTTTTGCAAGATGTTGCCTCCTAAAGGATGCAATTTCACTGGCATTTGCGTTAACCTTCATTAAAAGGTAATCGAACATGTTTCATCATCATAATGGTACAAAAATTGATTAATATCGATCGCTAGCCTCCACATAGAATGCGAAACATACAACAGTAAGGGGGCATGTGATGCACCCGGGCATATTTGAGCTAGCTTCAATTTGACGACTGTATTGCTCCTACATTTAGAATTGAATGTTATTAGTATGTTGGGTGTTGAGTGTTCATTCAACTGGTGTAGTGTTGATGAATCCTCAAGTTGAAAAACAAACGTCACTCAAATATTTTGATAGCGGTTTTTGACAAATTAAGTAGTCATTTTCATGAAAATAAATATGAAAATAATCGGTTACAACAGTTTTGGGTGACGTCTCAACTGTGCAACAGAAGCTTCTTCAGACCAAGAGTATTAGTCATCCTCTCTAATTAAGTCTATCACTAAACAGCTTTTTGAAATCCTAGGTTGTCGAGTCATGTAAGTAAAGGCTTCTTTTACCCAACACAGCGTGAAATAAATCATGTTCAATTGACATTGTGGTTCATGCGTGCGGGATTAAAACATGTTACAACTATGCACAAATCTAACTAGGTTATAAAATAGATTAAAATTGTGAAGAATTTTAACCGTAATATGTATATATATTAGTCTGTCGCATATTCTGAATAATTCAGCCCCGTCTATCTTGTTGACCGATTGTGATCCAGCCTTAGTGATCTTAACATCCTCCGCAAACAGGCTTTCAACATTCAATTCAATTCAATTCAATTTTAATGGTTCAAATAGCCTATAGAATTACAAAAAACCACAGAATATTATGGAAATTAGCAGTTCATGGATCAGGTAAACATCCAAAGTGCAGAATTTGTTTGCGATTTGTGAGATGACAAATGTAGATGCATGGGGTCAAGATGTATAGTTTTCACCGTGCACGTGTAATGGTCAAAAGGGCATCAAGACTTCTCTTGAACATCTACTGATTTTGTGAGTTTAAAACATAATGCTTAATACAACGCAGTAGTCCATCTACATGGTCAAAGTCCACATTGTAGGCAGTGTCCAACACATGTTTAGCTAAGACTCAAGATTAAAGATTAAAGAATATATGGTCACAAAAAGCACAGCTTCACAATTACCATATCATATTAAATATTGGTTCATGAAAATGGAATAAAAATAATTATGTGATGTCAAATATAGTCCAGTTGAATACTTACCATGAGCCAATACACAGATGTCGTTAAATCGTTTTGCAACAAATCAGTGTCTAAATTTCGAATGAAAGTTTCGACGCTGTGAGCGATGACAATTGTTTCGGGGAGGGCAATCCAAAGGAAACAGACACGAACAGAATTAAAATATCGGCGACAGCTGATACGGGAGTGGGAAATTTGTAGTCTCGCTGAGTGGCTGTTTTTATGTTGTGACTCACGGTATTCGACGGCTTCTTTGTAGGGGGACAGGGAGTCTCATTTTTCTATTCGTTTCTTATACGTTAGTTTCCGGAAACCAATTACGAGTCGGTTTGCACGATGGTATATTTTATCAAGCACGGATTCCAAGCGTGTGGTGCATGTTCCATGGATGGAATTAAGTAGGCTTTCGTGTTGATGGACAACGTTCCAGGCGAGAAGGTTCGGAAAACCCGTCGCAGCATACCTAGAAGCTTAAAAACGCGCTTGATTATGACATCACAATGCAAATTGTTCTTCAAGCTGCTGCATACCCAGAATCCAAGATCACTTTCCGACTCGGTTCAGCTAAAAATCGTCGGGCCAAAGTGCTTTTTGTAATAGAATGGCTTACCAATTTGCAACGCCTTGCATTTTTGGGAATTGAATGGCAGCTTATTACGTACCGACCATTCATAGAGAACATCTAAATCACTTTGCAGATGTACACAGTCGCAGTTGATTTTAACCGCCTCCAAAGTTTAATATCATCCACAAATAGAATCACCTTACATGAGAGCGTCTCTGGTAGATCGTTGATGTAAATCAAGAAAAGTACTGGTCTGAGGACGAAACCTTGCAGTACGCCACTAGAGGCATCAATAACCCGTGATTGTACACCGTTGATTCCAACGATCGCCTTGCGCTCACTGAGATAACTTTCAAGCCATACGAGTTGCTGTCCATTGATACCCATCTGCTTCAGCTTTTGTAGTAGTCGAAAACGATCAACTCGGTCTAAAGCTTCAGACATATCCAGATAGCAAGCGTGGATGCTAGCTCCTTCGTCAACCGCCTGGGTTCAGTCGCTTAACACCGTCAACAATTTTGTCAAGCATGAGCGAGATTTACAAAAATCATGCTGCGCTACAGATAGTATATTTTGTGATTCCAAGTGATGAACTACTTTTCGTCACTATACGCTCTGGAACTTTGAATATCACAGGGAGTAAGGTGACAGGACGGTAGTTTACACATCGACCACCCTTGTAGAAAGGTGATATTACCCCTGTCTTCCAAACAATACTAACCCCTGTCTTCACTCTGTTGGCACTACTCCTTCGGTTAGAGAATGTTTAAACAATTCACTTAAATGTTCACACCGCTGATGGTCACAGGATTTTAGTACAGTCAGTGTGATTCCGTCCGCTCCAGGAGATTTCCTAGGGTTCATTCGACACAAATGTCGTTGTATAATCGCTGAATTGATCTCCATTTCAGTCAGCTGTTGCGTCACAGTTGATGGCGGTAATTCGTTAGTCGATATAATGGTTAACGCACTAAATACTTTGAAACTATGTTTCAGTAACGGCGACGAGGTCGGGTGAGTATCGTTGGCACAGCTGGGTTAGTTCAGCCAATTTATTGAACAAACTTTGGGCATGTTATGATGGAAGGATCGTCGATGTAACAGCAGTGACAGTGGTGGCGGTCTATCAATCTATGCATTGTTCTTAGCTCAACAGTCAGGATAAACAGAACAAGATCGGAATGTAACATTGCTCGGGAGTCCAAGGTCCAAACGCCAAGTGCATGTGTGTTTCGACCGTGGACATGGTTTGTATTTATATGTCAACAACAGAGTGAACTTGTGAGAGTACACCATAATAGTGGGATAGTGCATAGTGGGAACGACGGAAGTTGATTTTCATGGGCGAGTCAGACAATTTGTATTTAGTGGAGATGGGGTTGGTTGCCAAGGTACCACATGGCTTACTCAAAAGCAATTTCTCTCGTTGCGAACTTTGCTTGATCAGTTTCTCGGGCTTGTTTCATTCGGAAGGAGGCTGCCGTCCTAACACCTCCCCATTTGAGCTTGATTGTGGTAAGACTTCAGTTTTGGATCCACTTGCATGTAGTGAACTCGCTCTTGTCAAAATCTTCTAACAGACTACGCTCAAAATGTAAATCTTGACCATTGACAATCCCTGGGTGCATATGTTGATACCAAAAGAGATATGGGGATAAAACCTCAAAATGCATTTCCCAATGTTCAAAAATCTTCAAAATCAAGGGTCAGTCAGCAACGGCGACTACTGTACACGACCCACCAAATCCGCGTCGCCTGTTCTACGTTAAAGACAAATCGATAGTGGCGCTGAACTTAGCGTCATACCTCCAGCATCCAGTTTCTCAAAACCCTCGTCCTACAACTTTCAGGCGGAAAATGGCACTCGTATTAACACTTACGGCCAACGCCTTTTAACCCTCAATTTAGGATGAGACGCAGATTCCCCTGGGTGCTTCTCATCGCTGAGGTTAACTGCCCCCTAATCGGTATCGACTTTTTGTCCCACTTCGGTCTAACTGTCAAAGTAAAACAGCTGAGATTAGTGGATACGATAACCGCTTCTAGTCTGTCACGTTTTATGATTACAGATGTATAATCGACGTAAAGCCATCACACTTTTGGTCTAACATCTTCACACTGAGCGTTTCTGTTTCATGAACATCATGCGTTCTGATATACATCCATGGTCGACATCGACCGACGGAGGCCAACAACAATATATATATGCAAATAATGGCGATATTGGCGAAGACATTACTAATACTTCCTTTTGTCTATACAACTGCCCGCTTACGAAGATGTGGCTCATATTTAAACAGTGATGCATGGTTAACAATTTGGTGAACTTGTACGATTTGTCAAAGTACCATGTAACCTCCCGCACGTTGAGCTACTTATAACGCATTAGTTGTACCGACATTTGTGAACACAGCGCTCACATCGAAACTGACCATAAGCTCATAGTCTTTAATAGTTACGTAACTCATACGTCGTGCGAAGTCGTATGCATTCTTCATGAATGAATCAGTATTGCTAACTTTTGGTTTTACCAATTGGGCAAAGGATCTAGCTATCTTGTGTGGGGGGTGCCATCCCATCAATGGCCGGTCGCATAGGAATGCCTTTTTTATGTAGCTTTGGCAAAGCGTATACCTTATGTATGGGAATGGACTCTGCGTAAATTCTATAACATAATCCCCACCCAAGATTCTTTTAAACACTAAGTGAGTACCTAGAAAAACGATCTTGCAGTTATTCTTGATCTTTCTTTGTATTCCGTTATCCACTATTTTATAAATAACTTCGGATAAGAGCAACCCCAAACTCCCTATATAGTCCTTCTTATTAAAAATTATTGTAAATTTATCCTTTTCGGCTTTGGTGATTACTATATTATGTTCCTCTTAAAAATTTTAATTGATCTTTGCTTTTGTAGGTCAAGATAGGATTATCATTCCTGGACCTGTTAATAAAAAATACAGTTTTGTACTGCACCAGCTTAGATACTAGCAATCGCGCTTAGTGTTACTTCAATACATGGTATGAGTTCGTCACCCTTCATTGTTTTCCTACCTATTGCAAAATACCCTAACAAAATTTGCCTGTGTTGCGTTAGAGTTCGTTCAACATATTCGAACAAAATCTTTTTAAAAACGTAATAGTTTGTCAAAATAGAGTTTTAGTTTTACGGCTAATAGCATCATTATGTGGCAAAGAACTTGGATTATTTTTCGCAAACTTTTCAAAAGTCAACTTCGATAATTCTGTTTGCAATTTTGACACCAAGCGCGAGGTTTTTTGATATATATTAATTCCAATAGTAACAGTAATTCCCGGAGTGGTAGCCCGTTGAGTCAGTAATAACACGTGACGACTAAACAGAGTGAATTATATTCTGAAACTCACGATGAAGAGCGCATGAAGAGCGGCCAGAATATCGATCGTTTATTTCAAACTATCCAATCAGTTCTCGACAGGCTTAAAAACACTCAAGCGTTCGTGGCATAATGTAACATCCTTCCACACCGTAGTTCATGTCACGATTCGAGTATGTATCGTGAAATTGGCTTGGGGCCACGCGTAGGCTTATGCTAGGCTATTGTGGTAAATCAAACCGAGGTCACTGGATCACTCGTTATGATATCTCGTGAAATTTCTGTATTCGTTAATTGGGGAACAAAGCCACTTTCAGATGGTATCAGTCCGACGTAATCCATAAGTCTTCAGACTGCTTGTCCGTTTCGCAATTGAACTGTTGCTTCGCTTGTCGTTCTCTGTAAGATGGCACCTGTTTGCCAAATTCGTTGACGAATAGTTTGGTATAGCGCGATACATTATTTTGAGGTTCCCGTTTAAGTGAGCTGTCTAAGTGTATCTTATCTTTAACTTGCGGAGCTCGTGCACACTGATCAGGGAACACAAGGTCCAAACGCGTGCGCAATCTTCTACCAAACATTACTTCAGCCAGACTTTTTTGGATTCAGTCAAGTGGTGTGCTGTGATAGGTCAGCAGAAACCTATCCAGCCTAATCTGCACGCTTCTCTTCTGTTCTTCCACAAGACCCGCTTTGATCGTTTGATCAGCACTTTCTGCAACGCTGTTTGAGGTAGGATGATATGGTGCAGTCGTAAGGTGATAAATAACGTTCATCTCCAGGAACTCATTTACGGATATGCGGGTGAATTAGGGACCAATGCCCGTCACCAGGCTCTTCGGAAGTCCTTAAGTGGCAAACATATAACGGATATGGTTGACGGTGCTCTCACCCGTCATGCTTTGAACAATGTGGATGTCAATCCATTTGGATTCGCGTCAACCAGAACAAGTAACATCTTCCTACAACCTAACCCACAGTAATAAGCATGCACTCGCTGCCACTGCCCATCTGACAATGTCGTACTTCTTTTCCGATATCCTTGTCGATTATTGGCCTCCAGCAATAGCTTCTAACCAGAGCTATCATCCGTACAACATCTGGGTGTGAATTATGCCGCTCTTCGAGTTTAGTTGGTCTCAAACCGTGAGTACCAAAATCCGCGGGTCACTTAGTATGTAGCCGTCCTAAAGGCTCAATTTTGACCGGCAATCAAAATAATATCGGAGGTTTTCGCTTGCTTTAAATGGCCAACCCCGTAGTAACGTGCGTTGAACTTGAGAAACTACCGGGTCTATTGCCGCTTTTACATGTATTTTCTTACTTGATGTGGGTGTCAAGATTTTGTTGCAGATTAACAATGTTAGCCGGCACGTCCATTAAATTAGTTGCTGGTTCGGATGAAACTCGGCTCTAGGAGTCTGCTACAACATCGTTCCTTAATGGAACGTGTCTTTTTTGATAGTTGTAAGATGAAAGCAAAAGGGTTCAGCGTACCATACGAGGTGACATGAACAGATCGATTCCTCTGTTTTCTCCCAGTAAGAACAATAGTGGTCTATGATCAGTCAATATGTCGAAAACATTTCCCCATAAATACTGATCGTAACGCTTTAATCTGAATACTAGGGCAAAAGCCTCCTCATCCAATTGTGAGTAATTTTTCTTTGAAGAATGTAGTAGACGTGATGCAAATGCAATTTGACGAATGTCTCTAGCCAAATATCCCACGATCGTGACGTGCGGTTGGATTAATTTTGAACTCCGATATTCTTGGATATAACTTTCATAGTTTTCATCCTTCGTCAGTCGTCTAACGCTATTAGAAGATTCGTTAGACAAAAGTGATGACATCGAAGTTCGTGTTGCGCTGGCGAAAACAAATTACACAATTCGAAGTGTGCAACCATTATTTCCGAGACTATACGTTCCACGACCTTACTAATAACAGGTAATAATGTGACGGGACGAAAATTTGCAGCGTCAGATCGGCAGCCGCCTTTGAAGATAGGTGTTATCACGGCGGACTTCCAATCTTATGGTAACAGTCCCCTCAAATAACGAATAGTTATACAGGCTTAAAAGTGGTTCACAAAGCTGACGATGATAGAAAATGAGCACATCCGTTGTGATGCCAACCGCACCTGGGATTTTCTTACATTTAGTTTGAGCATTTGACTTGCGACAATCTCGGGATTTATCAAAATTTCGCCCAACGTTTCGATTCGTGAGTCGCCTGAATACTCAAAACGTTCGACGAAAACCTTTGGCGCAAATACTTCAGAGTAATAAATCGCGAAAGCGTTTGCTGTTTCCAACACGGTTTCAGTGAGTTTTTCACCATTCTGGACGACGAAATTATCTGGTTTAACCTTTGCTTTCGCGTTCATGATTCTATATAGTGAAAAGAAGAAAATGTCTTTAGTCTTGTATACGAATTTTCAGCAATAAATAGTAAATTAGGGTTACGTTTCATTTTTGACCGAAGCATCAATTGGTGCGCTTCCTTATCCTCTCGAATAAGTGAGGTCACTTTGTTACGTAACATACGGAAATGTTGTCAAAACGTAGAAGTTTTGTTGGCTTTATGCTTCATCCAAGCTGCTCGCTTCAAAGCTATCGAATTTTTTGTTCTGCTGTGGATAATAAAAAAAGTTTATTTTCGGATCTGTTAGGAATGATCTGCGAGTTATCGTCAACCTTCAGTTACAGAAAATATACATTTTCGTTCCATTGCGAGTCAGTGCTTATGTGATCTGTCTTCCAATGCTGAATCTTCATGAACGATTTAATAAGGGCCAATTTATCTACTCGGCGAACCACCCCATTCAAAGAAAGCGATTTATGAGCACTGCAAACATAATCGAACACAAGCACTGAATGATCACTAACCTCTGCTAGGAGTGTATTCGTAAACACGGTTGTATAAAGGGACTGAATCTAGTACCTCTCTAAATAGGTATTCTAGCGTTTGTGAGGAGTGAACGTCTTTGAAATAAAGGGTAGGCAGGTTCAAATCGCCCATAATAAGTATTGTTGCTTGCTGAGTGAGATTCAAGCGATGAAGCACTTGGATCAACCGTTAGTTGTATAATTTCGTAGATGAAAGAGACCATTAGACCACACCAATCATGCAAACTTCGCCAGACTTCAGCGTTAAAATACACCAAATTGTATCCTCGAGGGTGAATTCTGTATTGTCTATTGGACGGCACTGGATGCGATTATGATAATACAGAGCAACTTCCCACCAATTCTCTCTCGGTCGTTCCTTATCAATTTCATATTTGGAATGGATATCTCCATTGTTTCAATTGGGAAGCATACCATTTTTCTGTAATGACGATAATGTCTGGTGATTAGTGCGAAAATATCTCGGTTAACTCCGCTAATTTATTCGAAATGTTTTGTGCATTGTATATAAACATCTTATAAAGTTTGTACTGTTCAAATCATGAAAGATTATCAATGAGCCGACTCGGTTATAGTCGGAATGCTCACGTCTTTGGAGCTGTCGCGTGATGTTCAGTTTGAACCGCATCACTAGGCGTTGGCGGGTCGGTACTATCTGTTTGCTTGCTTCCGGTTATTATCCTGGGCAAGCTTAACTTGAAGTTTCGGGGTAGGTTTTTCTATTAGCTTTCGTTAGCTTTTGATATTATAGGCCGTTTCGGTTGTCAAAAAGGTTAGCTTTAAAGGGCTAGGACCTTGCTTTTTATAGTTGAAAGACCGCGGTATCCTAAAAGCATCCACAAGTATGGCTTTTTTAATCACGATTCTTTTGGCTAGGTGTTTCCGCTGATTGTGATCGTGCTAAGACGTTTTTGAGAAGTTACGTCAGCAGCATCTTCCGGATCGCCTAGAAGTACAATACTACTTGGATTATTTTATTCTCGAGATTTCTTCGAAAACTTTCGCTCCCACCATGGTAGATCGGTATGAATACAACATGTAAAATCTGGGACACCTCTAAGAAAGTAAGCATTTAGGAGTACTTTTTCCATGTTCTTCGCAGATTGTAGCAATATTCGTAAAAGGCGATTATTATCTTGATGAGGAGAATTCAAGTGGCAGTTCAGTCAAACTATTGATGAAGGAGTAACTACTGCCAGTCTAATTTGACTACAGAGTATATACCACTCAACTGTGTCATGTTTTGCTTAGTTTCGAACAGCGTTGCTTGATGCATGCGTGAAATAAACTCATTAAGGTCCTCCTCATGAAATTGCTGCAATTTCAAAAACTGATAACTTGATGCATATAAGTTCTTGTGAATATCCCATAGGGACCCAAAGCAAACTAACGCATCAAAAATTTTTCTTTCTTCAGCAGATCGATCGCGTCAAAGTGTCTTTGGCCTCCCTTAACGAGAGATTGACGCAATGAAGTAATACAATGATATTCGGAAAGTGAGTTAGATGGATTTAACACAGTGAATAAGAGCATTTGATGTTCAAAACGAGGTCTTCAAACGAGGCCAAGATTGTTTAGAAGGTTTTTCCGCAATGAGATTCACTTTTTCGTCGTCATTTGTTCATGTAGGCTGAGATTGAACAAGCGCGTGAGAGAAGCAGTCAGAGCGATGTGACACTTGCGAAGTATGGCGTGTGTAACTTTTTCTGCTCCAGGGGACGATTTTTCGTTTAGTGTACAAAGTTTCCGCCCATACATGTATTCATGGACAGTCTTTCCATTTAATAATCCCAAATGTGGCGAATATAGTAAAACTTGATATGCGATACATGCTTTGGATTAATGACAAGTGAATAAAACGTTGCTAAATCATCCGTGGTATCTTGGGCAAAGTGAGTCAATCCATTAGTGGTTTGCACAGAGAATACGCCTGGTTCAATTTTTTATCGCTCATTTACTATTTTGTAGACAAGTTTAGGATTCTTTTCCAGTATCTTAAGCAAATTCCATTGGAACTGCATGTGATCCTCTCTTAATGACGTAATTCCGTAAGTTACAGAACCGCTTCCAAGTTGCTTCGGTGCCAAGATTCTTATGAGTTGCCCAAGACTCTCCCTTTTATAGTTAACCATTTCTTCGTTCATCGCCATATAACAAACTGGCAGTTGTGGTCGCATTTGCGTGGTATAACACTCGAGTTTTCTTCAATTTTCGAAATCAAATAATTTAGAATTGTACTGTATTATGATTCAAAATCCATGCAATCAAACTCTTGAATATGTTCATCCTGGAGACTGATATTTAAGGATTGAAATTATATTTGCCATAAGACTTTTTTCTGGTCACTCAATCTTTTGGCACTACGTACTTTAAAAGTAACGGAATGAAAATTTGGAAAGTTGGAAAAGATAACCTCTTTACATTTGTGGGGATTTAATGATAAGCCGAGTGAGGAGGATCACTGGCCAATGCTATTGATTGTTGATTCTGACTCAGACTTCGCAATTTTTCGGTGCACGGAACATTTCGAAGATATATAACTAACATCTTTGCTCTATAATAGAATTTATCAAATAGATCAATATCGCAAACGATGAGCCCAGACCCCTACTGCATACTCCGATAAAAAAGGCGAAGGTAAACGTACGTTATCTTTGGTAACGTTACCAGCGAGAATCTTCCCATTATTGTTCGAAATATACCTAACAATCTGCTGGTCTTTCGATATATACTCTGGAAATAAACCGTGCTATTGAGGTTTTCCCTAATCCATACTCTGTGTTTACTGAGAATAACTCTTAACAGCCAGGAAGAGAAGGGATACGTTCTTCTGAACTCTTATTTTCTCCATGCTTGCCAACAGAATAAATGTTGCATAAATGCTGATATACAATTGTGGGAGTGAAAAGGTAATTTAAACAATCGTGAAAAATCATATCAGCATAGCTTGGTTCTTCTTTGTGTTACTGAAACACTAGCACAATTTTGGGAAGTTAGAAACATCACTAGGATTGCAAACATTGGCTTTAAATTGCTAACAGCATCGAAGCTCACGTGCCAGTCGTGATGGACATGTTTAGAAACTGCTGTCACCAAACTTTAGAGGTAATGGGCCGAGACCTCTAAAAATATCATTCAAGTAAACTATACATATTTACCCTTTCAAACCGGTTGAAAACAATTTCTGCTCTATGTATTTTTACGTGATTCCTGAACTAATCAGTAGGCAAACAAACCCCTTTTTACTACCTATGTTATTTGTATTTCGCATATTATTCTGTGGTTTTTGTAAAGCTATGTGCTTTTTAGACCATTAAATTGAATTGAATTGAATTGAATTATCGACTCTAGACGGATCTGCCAAATAGACGAGCTTTCCGCTCCATCGTTGTATAATGAAAACACAATCAATTGCATGAATACACAAAATAGCTGAAATGAAATTTCGCTGTTTTTAGCACTCGTTTGACGTCATAATAATGAATGAGACATGGTCCCAACTTCAATTTGCCTAAAATTTAAAACTGTGTAGATCATCCAACCCAATAACTAAACTACAAATTTCGCGAACTCTTCGATCACATCCCCGTTTATAATCATGTTTTCGAATATATTTGACTAAGCAATTTGCAACAGACTTCTACCCTAGACCTAGACTTGACATCCGAATACACGGTCATGGATGACGTTCAACATCACCCTCCGCTGGGACGAAAGGACCACCTTGTTCTGCTCTTCCAAAATGTGTATCACGCCAGTCGAATGCTAAAGCAGGCAAAACAAAATGGAAAAATTGTTTAAATTGGGTTAATGGAAAAAATGGTGTCTTTCGATGATCATATTATGAATTTCATTGATCCGGACACACATTGCTCAACCCTGACAGTTTTCTTCCCCAACATGATACAGTTTAAAAATGTCGATGTCCCGAAGTATGAGAGCAAAGATTCCCATGTCAGAATTTGCAGTCGCATTAGAAAATGTTTGAGAAAGCGAAATTTGACGAGGGTATTCATATGATTGCCACAACAAAATCGTGTGTGTACGCAAGTGATCACCGATGTAGACCCTCTTATCAATACCACGATTTTGGAACCACCACTTAAGGAAGCTGAGACTAAGGCTATTGGTGTAACAAAAAAGAAAAACAGGGTTAATCCCGTTTTGGATTCAGCTAAAACGACCACAAACGTATAAATTTTTTACAGAGATGTGCTGTTCAGGTGTACCTCAGCTGCGTACTTCAATCCCAAAATGGTTTAAATTCTAAAAAGTCTGACTTTCCTATATGCAATAATAACTAAGCTAATAAACTAACTAATAACTAACTAAAAAACATTATAACAAAGTATAGTTCTACTTGGTGTACTAGAAAATTCTTCTCCAACATCGATTCAGGAAACCACAGAGCTCGACATTAAGCAGTGGCGCTACATTGCGTGTTCTCTTGATATTTCGAATTGAATTGCGTCCTCTGTATTTTTTATAGCTATCATCCAATGGTACATGTAAGGCGATTGCTTTTTTTTTACCATACAATCATTATTCTTGATTCTTGACATCAGCTTCAATTGTTAGAAAGAATGCAACGAAATCACAAGCTGCTTTGTCAAAACGTTAACAACACGACGAAGCTGAATCCCAGTGATTTTTATGAAAGAAAAGAGCACAATCATAGCAATGTTCATTTATTGCAGATTTAATCGATACCTGAAATTCTTTGGACGTGGACACGTACAGAATACTTTGCACGCCGAGCTATCAAGGAAAATGTTTAAATCCACTCAGTTACATTGTTATCAAGTAGCATGGCAGATGCTGTTCCTTTCCGAACTGACAATATAGAAACTGATTACCTGAAAATGTTACATTGTGCAATCCGAATGCAGATGATCAGAAAATATTGCAGCTTCCCTTTACAAAATCATCCGAGATGACACAAAGTACGTTTCTCTTGGAATGCCCTCCTCGAAACTATTGTTACCACTCCAAGCGTCGAAACATTCATACGAACTTTGGACACGTATTTGTCGCATAACGACTTGACGACACCTACGTCTTTACTCATGGTAAATATTCAACTGGACTATACGTGACTTTACATGATTATTTCCTTTTCATGAACGAATATTAACTATGCTATGGTAATTAAGAAGCTATGTGCTTGGGAGTGGTTTGTAGTAAAATGTTTTCACAACAATCTTGCATTTTGGCCTTAAACAAATTCCACATTCACCCACAGTTTTTTAACAAACCTAATAAATGTTGATGTTATTCAATGTAACCAAATCCGTGTTTAAGATGGACCATCTGAGCAACCTGATCGTCTCATGACTACACATTGATGAATAATTGTACACGAAATGCTTGTTCTGATTACGTTTCTATTACCAGACTCATTTAGGCTAGTTTCCATGTTTTTATTTTGCAAAAGATGATCTTGGCAATGAAACTGCTACTCCATGCCTATGCAAGGCGTCATTTTACTCACTGACCGCACTTTAGAGATGCATTCTTTTACTTAACTCGGCTTACATGACTCACTGTCTACAAACACTAATTGAAAGATGAAAAAAGAACTTTTGAATATACGCATTATCACAAATGATATTATCAAAATGTTCAATGGATTGTGTGTTATCTTTAATGGATTACCCCGGATGTGTAAAGAATTTTATTTTTTAGGATGCCTTGTCAAATACATATAAAATGGACCTCCATCTGATATTGACGGCCCGTTGATCGAATTGATGTTCAAAAATGTAACGTTATTTTTCCATGGGCATGGAAACGTTTTACATTTCTCGGTAGAATTCATTTCACGCTCGACTTTTAGGTTTGTATTTTGGAAATCATTTGTGTTCTGGGACGGTTCTTCCACGCCGTTTCTAGGATTTTCTGTTTGGTAATCACGTTTCACATACATACTGTGTTGGTCTAAAGTAGTATTGCGTAAATTGCACGAGGATTGTTTCGAATCAGTTGATGCTGGACTAGGAATATCGACCAGATCTGGGACGTCTTCCGATTTTGATTTAGGAGATTGGCTCATTGGGATGACCTCCACAATCTCGATTGATTCCCGAGAAGCTCGTTTAGAATCGGCATTTATAATTTGGACTGGAGGTGTGTTGACTTCGGAAGTCTTATTTTGATCGTAAGTGGAATAAATGTTGACATGTTGAGAACTTCGTTGAGGAATAGGACTCGATTTATACTGTGTTTCATCACCATTCCTCTCTGAAATCAAAGTTGAAACTGGAGATATTCGTGGCAGTTTGTTGGAGTTATGTACTAATAGATTATCATCCTCATGTGCTTGTTCAATAAATGAATGCATGGCAGAAACGTCATCAGCTGATGTTGCCATGTAAGTTTCATAAAATTTCTTTCCAGATTGTTCTTCTTGCACACATAAGGTGAAGACCGTCGGCTGAATCGAATATCTATAAAAATGTATGACTTCACGGTAATTAAGTTCTACGTGATAGACGATTTTGGTAAATCGTAGACGATCCACTAAAAAGTTCACCATCCCTTTCCCCTTTTTTCTTTTCATATGTTTGTCCAATAAACTCATTGCAGTCATTTCATCAAAACTTTCAATGGATTTTAGCTTCGTTCTACCCATCACCGTGATATTGAATTCTTTGAACAATAATTGTTTTGTCTTGGAATCGATCATTTTATCCCCATTGAGATAATATGATTTGTTTTTGCTTTTCCTACTTTTGGAAAGGCTTCGTGATCGGCTTCTTGAGCTAGCTTCCTCGCCTTCTTGTTTTCGATTCCTGCTGCGACTGCGAGATCTCGGCATGGTGAACACCTTCGAAATGACCACTCGTGATAATCGATTTATTAGTTATTCACAACAGTTTAATCGTGAGATCCTGCAAACGTATTCGATTGGCAGATATTGACATCTGAGTTGATAAGTACATTGATCAGACACGTTCTTATATTTGTCTTTACAATGCTAACACGTAGCAACATATTCGTCATTAAAAATGTGATAATCTGACATATTTAATGTGATTGCGTCGGATTCAGTTAACAATTTCTGTATCTGTCATCACGTGGTTGATTGGTTGAAACCCACGTTAAAGGTTGTCATACGCTTCTTAAAAGCGAAAACTCACCAAAAAATAAAAAGTGTCAAATGATACGTTTCAGTCCGAAATAAGGGTTACAATCTTAGAGATTGTTCAGCAATACTGAAATAATCATTTGTTCAAGACGATAGCTAGAATAAAGTCTACGTGGAAATACAATTTTGGGAATGTTGAGGTTGTTACTTTTTGTGGTGCTGGAATTTTGGTGTGAAAAAATGTGCAAAACTGTTGGTTATGATTCGTTTGATCAGGTTATTTTATAATTATTCACTTCTCGAAATTTGTCGTCATAATTATTCAAAATGCGCACACATATTTCTAACCCCGGAATAGAATAGTTACAAATAGATGCCACTCTGCCGTTAGGAAAGTGCATCGTAGTCGTAATGTGTGTAAGCGCACGGTAAACACTGCGAGCCTCAATTTTTCATCACACAAAGTTCATGAGGATACACGCACACAGAGAGCGGATACTCAGCTTTATAAAGCATTAACCAGTTGGTGACTAAGAGTATTTAATTTTTGATCCACTTTTACCAACAAACAAATGCTGTACCAAGCTTGAATAAAACTGCTGATTGGCCAGCGCTAACAACAAGATTGGTTTATTAGCAGTAGATGCATTTGTGTGTTGGATGGTAAAAACACAGCTATTTTGAATAAATACATGAAAAACATGACATTTTGTCATGAAAAGAAAGTTTGCAATGAATCGGTTATAGTAGAATTTCTGTAACGTTTCAGTTCTGAAACAAAAGCGTTGTCAGACCATTAGAAACATGATTCTAGATTAATTTTCATTCACCTGACCGACCTTTGGTTACCTAAGATTGACTGGTGAAATCAAGGCAAATCGATCCACCCCTACATGTAATTGCTTAATTGCTTATTTTGCATGCCGGTGCGACTAACGTCCACTGACCGACTAATTGCGCAATCCGTGTTCACATTAGAGGTGATGCACTTTAGTCCTGTCGAGGTTGTCAGTCCGATCTGATTATTCAGTCCATTTCGTGCCAGCTGATACCATTCAAGCCCTCTCCACGAAGGGCTCGTTTGACCAACATTGACGATAACATATCGTTCGATTGCAGCTGACTTTTTCTAAATTCTTGTACTTCAGAATATGTCATATATGCAATCCTTCAGAAACCCGAATTATTACGTGTTCAAAATTGCCGTCGCCGATGTTTTCAGTCCTTCTTTCTGTTATATTGTGTTGGGGGGTAGATTTCTGCGTTTAGTTCGAAAGCTTGTGATTAGCAGTCAACGCTGATGCACCTCACACCGCCACGGTAGTCTAAACTAAATTATGCGTGCCAAGCTGATTAGTGTGGTGTAAAGATTTTCCAACCATTTTACATTTCGCAGGTTTAAATGGTAACTCATTTGCCTGGGACGAACGCTATATGGTGCACTGATGTCGTTCATTAACAGAACTAACAAATTTCTATATTTTAATGTAAAACAAACAGTATCAAATTACACCCAATATCATCCACCACATTATTCATATACATCAAGAACAAAAGATCTCCACGCACCAAGTCCAGCGGAACTCTAGTTGTGACAGGTTATTACAAGCGCTAAATTACGCCGGAGAGAAGCGAAGCTTGCAATTACTACTCATGGTGGACTTCAATCTTCCCCATCTCTTTGCCAGAACCGATCACCCTCTACACACATTTGATCACAAATTTCGTGAGGTGATCGACATGATTCCACTGCATAATCATGTGTTTCACTTCACTCATAGAAGAGGATCAGAGTTGCCATCCATTTTGGATCTAATCTTTACTTCAGAGAAAACAGCAGTTGAGGGTGTTGACTACATTGCGCCCCTCGGTCGGAGTGATCATCTGGTGCTAGCCTTTGAGTTTGTTTGCAGTGCTAGACGAGTTTGTGCGTCCTCCAAACAATTCAGAAAGATCGACTACGCGGGTCTACGTGGATCGCTTGGGCTAGTAAATTGGCAAGAACTTGATCAGCACAACACCGAAACACAATGCAGTGAGCTCACGAAAATACTTCAGTCAAACATAGATCATAATTCGCGATTTGTTGATGAACGACGGGCAAGTGACTTCCGATTTAAGCTTCGCAGTCGCACAAAAAATGGCTCGGGAAACGAAACTTTGCTTGGACTGAACACCGAAAGACCAGAACTGATGCCTCTTGGCAGCAATTTTCTAAAATTCGTAACAAAGTGAATGCTCTCGTCAAAGAGGACAAGCAATATTACCATCGCTCTCTGTCTTTGAAAATGGAAGAAAACCCTAAACTTTTCTATCGGATTGTCAATGCTCGGTCCAGTGTGAAACCAGGGGTGTTTCCTGTTATTTCTGAGAATGGATTAACAGTCACAGCAAAGGAAACGGCTGATACTCTCGCTCAATTTTATGCAAAAGTGTTTAGCCCGATAACGGTTAGGGCGAATGAGAATTACTGACATCGATTGTATCTCAACAACTGAATGATATTGAGATTAAGTCAGCGATTATACGAAGACACTTGTGTCGACTGAACCCTAGGAAATCTCCTGGAGCCGATGGAATAACACCAGCACTACTAAAATCCTGTGACCAGCAGCTGTGTGAACCACTATGCCAATTGTTCCAACATTCCCTAACCGAAGGAGTGGTGCCAACAGAGTGGAAGACAGGGTAATTTCACCAATTTATAAGGGTGGTAGCCGTTCAGATCCCGCGAACTACCGTCCTGTCACCCTACTCCCTGTGATATCCAAAGTTATGGAGCGCATAGTGACGGAAAATATAGTTCATCACTTGGAATCACAAAATATACTATCTGTCGCCCAGCATGGGTTTCGTAAAGCTCGCTCCTGCTTGACAAACTTTCTGACGGTATTAAACGATTGGACCCAAACGGTTGACGCAGGAGACAGTGTGCACGCGTGCTATCTGGATATGTCGAAAGCTTTCGACAGAGTTGATCACTTCCTGTTGCTATGGAAGCTGAACCAGATTGGTATTGACGGGCAGCTACTCGTGTGGTTCGAAAGCTACCTCAATGGGCGCAAGGCAACCGTTCGAGTTAACGGGGTACAATCACGAGCCATTAATACCTCCAGTGGTGTACCGCAAGGTTCCGTTCTCGGTCCAGTGCTTTTCTTAGTTTACATCAATGATTTACCTGAGACGCTCTCATGCAAGGTAGTTCTTTTTGCGGATGATGTTAAACTTTGGATGCGAATAAAATCAACTGCAGACTGCGTAAAACTGCAAAGTGATTTAGATGCACTACACGAATGGTCAGTTAGAAATAAACTGCCGTTCAATTTTCAAAAATGTAAGTTACTGCAAATCGGTAAGCCCTTTCAGTACGAATATCACTTTGGGCAGACGATTTTGAGCTGGACCGAATCGGAGAAGGATCTTGGAGTCTGGATATGTGGCAGCCTAAAGAACAGCGTGCATTGTGAGGTCATTTACAAGCGTGCTTCAAAGCTTCTAGGTATGCTTCGACGGATCTTCAGAACCTTTACGCCTGTAACGTTGCCAAGAATCATGAAGACCTACTTAATTCCCACAATGGAACACGCATCGCAAGCATGGAATCCGTGGATGAAAAAAGATATATTCTTGCTTGACAGGATATATCATCGTGCAACTAAACTCGTGCGTGGTTTTCGAGACCTTACATACGAGGAAAGGTTGAAAAAGCTAAAGCTCCCCACTCCCCTTCAACGTAGACTTCGAAGTGACGTTATCATTACTTACACAATATCGAATACTCCAGATCATCCACTCAAACATTTGTTTAAATACCGTGAGTCAGGAATTACATGTAGCCACTCAGCGGCACTACAAATTCCCCATTCCCATACTAACTGTCGCCGATATTTCTATTCGGTACGTGTCTGTTTCCTGTGGAATGCCCTTTCCGAAGCAATTATCACTTCTCCCGGTATCAAAACATTCACTCAAAACTTGGATACTCAATTGTTATATAACGATTTGACGATGCCTGTGTATTGACTCAGGGTAAGCATATTACTTGACTCCAGTGACATCGTATAATTGTTTTTTTATACCTCTTATTGAACGCATATTTACTATGATATGGTAATTGTGAAGCTAAGTGATTTTTGTGACCATAAATTCTTGAATCTTGAATCTTGACACCTATTTTTCTAGAAAGGGTGCTGTCAATGCGAACTTAGACGTGCCTATCAGTAAGATAATTCCTTATCCAATTCAGCAGCATTCCCACAAGCTTCAAGCTTTTGATTAGGAAATAGGCACTGCGCTACCTTCATCGAGTGTCTTGGTCCAATCCAAGAACGTAGCATGAAGTTTAGATAAACCGCTACGATGTCTCCCAAAACCGTGTTGTAGTGTGGCCAGATTATTTTGCTTGCAATGCTCTCACATGTGTGCAGTCGGATTGTGATAAACATTTCTAGTTCTATTTCGGATAACAAAATAACAGTTGTGGTGGAATTTGAGTGGTATATAATTCGAGTTTGCGTTAATATTCGAGTTCAGATCAATAAGAAATATATTATAATACGAACCAGTATTCATGCTATCAAACTCTTGAATGTGCATATCTCGGAGACCGGTATATAAGTTTTTCCTGGTCTCTCATTCGTTCGGCATTACATACATAATCGATGCTAAGCACGGCATGGTCACTCCTTCCCAATGGAGCAAGGTATTGTATGTCCTCTACCGGCGTTCAGGCACCAAAGTCACGGATTGAAGGTTGGTCAATACACCGTCTGCGAATTGGCTGGTCAACTTGGTTGTGTGGTGCACTGAGATAGATGTGCTCCATGAATTTATATTCAAACGACTGCAGGGGGTGTTCACTTCTTGAATACAGACGCGGGAGAATAAAATCGTCCATATTCAGCAATTGAGTAGTCTGGCGACTTGAGATGCATTGTAAGGATTCGAAAGGCTTATTATTGAACGAGTTTTCGGATAATGGCGAACGGTAAATGATCTACATATCATATCCGGAAGGTTGTGTTCAGGATGATCGATTTCGTTACTCTGCGCTAAACGTCTATTAAAGTAGACTGCATCTCTACCGCCAGATCTCGCGACGGAGTAGTCACATGTTCGGAATCGATATTTCTGAATCAGTCGTGTAGAGATAAAACCAAGTCTCAGTAACGGCAACCAAATCTGGTGAAAGTCTCTGGCAAAGATCCTATAATTCATTTAATTTGTAATTTGAACACTGAGATCTTGTATACACGCACTTAATCATTATCATCATCAGCAGCAGCAGCAGCATCATCAAAGACAGCATTACAGCGGCAGAATGTTCCGAATGTTTGACTGCCATACAACCATGAAAAAATGTAAAATTCTAAAACATAAAGTATTCTGTAGAAGAGTAAGCACAAACAAACTGGAATGAGGTACCTACATCTCGAATGAAACATGCATTTAATATTTTGTTTCGTGAACGTGTAGAGTGACATCAGTACGACAGATTCCTTGCGAATTTCACTGTCATGCATCATAAGAAGATTGTCTCGTCATTCCGCTTGACAACATTTAAGGTTAAGCAAACACTCCAAAAAGATGCTAAGTGCAAATTAATACGGATTCGGGACATACCCTGAAACAGTGCGACTGCGGATTTTAAATCTGGAAATGCATTCGAATTTAAAATTCATAGTCGCACTCGGAAATGGATTAAAATGTGAAATAGGGCTTGGAGAAACCATCACCGGTTAACAAACGAAATCACATGGGAAACCTTTCAAACACTTAGGAACCATGTTACTAAACTTATTGCTGAAAACAAAATACAGTATCAAGCTGATAAAATTTTTAAAATGGAGTGGAATCCAATGCTCCTTTACCAGATTGGGAACAAGCAGTGTTCAGGAAAACCAGGAGTTGCGGCCTTACGGGCGCACTCTGGAATGACTACCAATGCAGCTGACACCGCGGATGTTCTAGTAAATTATTATGCTACAGTATTTTGTCAAAAGGAAAGCATGGATATACAACTGGATCCAGAAAAAAACGCATCCTGTAACATTGGGCACAATAACCATTACCAAAAAATGAGGTGCTGGGAAATCTACTATCGTCGAATCCCAGAAAATCCCCTGGTTATTATAAAATTACCCCCAATATAATCAATCGTTGGGCACAATTTCTATGTGGACCACTGACTCGGTTCTTCTGTGAATCACTGTCCCAAAGTGTCATGCCGACGCAATGGAAATCCGGTATAAGCACCCCGATTTGCAAACAGGAGCGCGTTCAGACCCCGCAAATTACAGCCATGTTAGCTTATTGTCCGCCGTATCGAAGGTGCTCAAAAAAGATCGTGGCGAACAAATTGAGCAAATACCTTGAACAAAATAAGATATTTTTTGGAGCGCAACACTGTTTTAGAAAGGGATACTCGGGCCTTGCTAACCTTCTCTTTACCTTTGACGATTGGAATGGAGCAGTCGATGTTGGGGATACCATCCATATATGTTATCTCAATAAGTCCAAAGCATTTGACCACGTAAATTACAATATTCTCTTGCAGAAGCCGGAGCGTTGTAGTATCGCTGGCAGTCTATTAGCCTGGTGAGAAAATTACATGACTGATCGGCTTGTTCAAGTCTCTGTGGACGGTGCATTGTCGAAGTCGATAGACGTGACAAGTGGGGTGCTCCAGAGATCCGTCATTGGACCAGTCCTCTTCACAATTTATGCCAATGACCTACCAGCTCTCGTCAAATGTAAGATCGTACTGTTCGCGGGCGATATAGAAGTGTGATCGAGGATAAATAGGCCGGAAGACTGCGAACTGATCCAGAAGGATCTGGACAACCTCAAGGTTTGTTTCCTAAAAATCGCCTATTTTTCAATTTCCAAAAGTGTCACATCTTAAACCTTGGAAAATATGTGGAGTTTTAATATTTTCTTGGTGCACACAACCTATTGTGGACTATGAAACACAAGGACTTAGATGCGTTAATAAGCAACACCCCGTGGATGTCAAACCACTGCAAAAACATCAAAAAACATCAAAACGTCGCAGAAATTGTCACTTCTAATGAGAATTTACGGTAGGCTCTCAAAACAGACAATTCCTTGCAATATTAATTATGTAATATAATTACGTACATCAGACCTACGTTAGAATATGCTGTTCAAGAATGATCGCCATGGCTTAAAAATGATGTTGCGGTTTTGCAAAGAATATACCATCGAGCTACCAAATTTGTCGCCGGACTCAGCCGGAAACCATAGAATGAGCGCTTCAAAATCCTCAATTTATTCAATTATCCACGTCGTCGTCTCTGGAGGGATTTGATTTTGGTTTACAATATTTTGAATGCCGCAAATCACACTCTACAATGCTTGCTTAATTTAGGGGGCTAGCATAAGACAAGAGCTCACATATTTACTCTAACTGTCCCTCACTCGCGACTCAACTGTAGACGACATTTTTTACCGCGCGAGTTTGTTTTCCTAGGAACAATCTAACCGATTATGTTGTAAACTCACCACATGAGGAGATTTTAAAGAGCAGTCTTGATGCCTCTTTGGTCCATAACCCGAGAATCGAAGAAAACTATACATCTTGATTCTATGCATCTGCATTTGTCATTCCATTAATCGAAAATAGTTTCTTCCCTATGGATTTTTACCTGATTCTTGAACTGCTCGGTAAGCAACCAAATCCCGTTTTTGTTTGTTATATTATTCGTAGTTCCCATATTATTCTGTGGTTTATTGTAAAGCTATATGCTTTTAGACCATTAAAATTGAATTGAATTGAATTAACCAATACATATCTGATATCTGTGCCGAATTTGGAAAGACTAGTATTAGCGAGTTTTAGCAGCGGACGCCATGTAACGGTTTGGCTACCACGAAATTTACGCCAAACGTGTGTAGTGTAGTTATTGATCGGACTAGCGGTAAGCCGGACATTTTTCTTGGCAAAATCTTGACTATCAGTAACGAGTTGCTATCAAATTGCATCTATGATGATTCTCTGGGCAAAGAAGGACATTTGGGCGCACTTACTCCAACGTCTAGTGGAATCATTGTGTGGTATTTCCTATTGATATTGATAGCAACAACCATGCCGTATGATAGGTAGGTGATCTTGAGAGGACTGGGTCATCGACTTTGTAGTTTTCGGATCTAAGTATTTTAAATGTCTACATCAATTGATTGCTTCGGCAATGTATAATCATTGCATCAAATCACGTTGCTTTGATCCCGAAGCTGATTTAGCATCAATATTTTTTGGGGACACTAAGAAATATTATACTTCGTGAAGTAGACTTGTCCCGATAAGTGGATTAACCTTTTCTTTCCCACCAGGTTAAGCCTGCCTTGAATTTGGTTTATTCAAACCTGGATGATCTCTGAGTTGTTGCGCGTTGAGGATGACTTCTTCCATGCCCGTTTTAGTTCGCAATGCCACCCTTAGTAGGTAAGGCTGGTCTACCTGCGGGGAGCTCTTGTGCTGAGTTAAGCGTGTTATCAAAGAAAGTAGTCTCGGTTTCAAGAACATATGCGTAAAGAGCATAATCCATTCTTTGAACTATGTGCTTGTCTCGCTGAAAACACTGTATCTGTCGACATGGGTCTTTTTGTGCAGATTACACTGTGTACGATATCGGAATTATTTTAATGACCTTTATTGATGCGCTTTTGGCTTTCTCAGATCTGGCAACTAGATGGTGGAGAGTCCTGGCCAAAGTATCCATTTTTTTGTCAGATGAGAGTATATCATTTCCACCTT
Source organism: Atriophallophorus winterbourni (assembly GCA_013407085.1). NCBI lineage: Eukaryota > Metazoa > Platyhelminthes > Trematoda > Plagiorchiida > Microphallidae > Atriophallophorus > Atriophallophorus winterbourni. The sequence goes on from JACCGJ010009166.1 coordinate 43,298, forward strand.
TATTACTCACAAATGAACTGTCACAACACTCTGTTACGAGGGCAGTTTTGGGTGTTGATTACTCATCTGTCTTGGGCTATGTGATTACCTTGTGATGTTTGACGAATTTATGTTCAGCACGGAAACAGCGACAGACCGGAACGACTGGCGTGAAGTTGTCTTCGCCTCATGTGCCACCCGGCACGGAGAGGACTGAATGAAATGAATGAACGTCGTAGACATCATGTGATATAAGATAACATAAATTTTGCTTTGCTTGACACGCGCTCCATATACTGGACAAAAGGAATCACGAAATTACCGATCCAGCTTCGCCCTCTATGAACTACGACACACGCATCGTCTATAAACAAAGTTCATTTGTATTCCAAATCCAAAGTCCACAACATTTTTTTCAAATTTCGCATTCGCATTCGAAAGTGAATGGCTCCATATATTGCGGAGTCGGGCTACAGACAGAATCAATCCAAAACAGGGAAGACCAATATATTAATATTGCCATTTATTTCCATCACTTAGCCCAGTTGTCCATGAGATTAACGCAAGCTTGACGCGCAGCGACGTTTGATCTGCCCACGTTTATTGATGGCTTGAGTTAAAAAATTGAACTGAACTTTCATTTTAATTTATACGATAGCAAACATAGAATACGTTATATTGTATTTCATAGCAAATTATTGTTTCATTTTAAGTAGTGAATCAACAAGATAACAAACTCTATTCAAGGATTGAATTATTTATGATAAAAAACGAAAGGCTTTGCAATACATTGAGTATAATTAAAATGTAAAATCTATGGCTTATATCAGAATTTCTCCCGCAGATATAGTTCTAATGTTTTAAATGTCGCTTTTGACTTTTAGTTCATCGCATGTTGAGCTAGCAAGTATCGAAACGATATCCGACACTTCCAAAATGTCGCCGGCAATCAATACGTGAAATTGTGATGAAAAAGGTGTATGGTATTCCATTGTGTAACATTCTTATCACACATGGGTGTTACTTGAACGCAACTTATCAATCATATATAAGAAGGTAAGATATTAAATGATGTGAATATTGTTATATTTTTACCTTCTTTTGTCAATGGCGACCATCGTTGTACATTGCGAGCACATGATTATCAAACGCTCTATACCGTTTCATGCAACTATACATTCCGCATTTAGCCTCGAGACTTGTTGATTTGACATCGAAATAGTATTTCCAAGGGATAGCAAATTCGCTATTTATTTTCCACTTCAACATTATGTTGTTCGAATTCTAATTTCTACGAGACTCTTCTCGCCAAATCATCAAAGTGTTTAATCAGTTTTTCATGAAAGAAATTCAAAACCCTCTACAAGTTTACACTATTTGTGGCTTCAATGGTCAAGCAGCAATATATCCCTTTGGAACCATGATACCCAGACTTGAGCAGATTAGTCGACAACTGGGTGTATGTCCGCGCTTATCAGCAGAGGTAATGTGCCTAGAAGAGCAATTCGCTTCCGGTCCATTTACAATTAACTTGCCTACCTTCCACTTGCGCTAATCAAAACTGACGAACAATCAAATTACTATCATCTTCTTTAGGCTCATCACGTGAGTGTCATGTACCTTCACAAATAACAACAAACCAACAAAATAATATGTTGAAACAGACTCTCAGGATAAAATTTAAAAGGTGAATAATAAATAGCGCTTTCAGTTCTTAATTTGCTGCTTCTAAAGCATGCAAAGACACGTATTGACCTGGTTTAAAAGAAATGGTGATAGATTATTGTAACATTGGCCTCATTGAACTCGCGATCAATAATACACTTGCATTCACATTCAACAATCGAATGATTTTGCACACATGTCACATGCTCAGCATGCTCATCACCAGATTTCAAGTAATTGGGTGTAACCAAGTCTGCAACGTCTTTTCACAGTTTCATATAAATAAATAAAATTGCGCATACTGGTTTGATCTCAGCCTAAATGAGCAGACGACGTCACCGATTAAGCGAAGCCTCGTTTGGGGTCACGGTCGATGTGGTAGGATACACGAGAGTGACCGGAAGTTATGTGTTGAACAATGCATTGGCATCATCTCTAATGCGAAGGCAGTTGGCTAAAGATCGTAATTTAGGATTAGCAAAATTTATTCAAGATCGTCTACATTTTTCTCGTTCAGAAGGAAGCGCTGGTCATTTTTCGCCTCAAGATATACCGTATAGTGATGTTCGGCATATGTATACGTTTCCTGAATACCGTGATCATTTCATGTTGTGCGTGTACGGTTATCGGGATGATGAACATATCTACTACGGTTTCCGGGTCAGCAATGCCACCGATATAAGTGTGATCAAGAATATGCTGCACGGTAGTTCTGAAAGGAATACAATCAAGAAGCCGAAATCTAATCCAAATGATTTCATTCAGAAAACCCATACAGCGTACGTTCCGAGCCAACAACTCTATGCCCTTGTTCCTGTCAACAGTCAATCCGTTCCCGTAGCACCGGTAACCCCACCACAAACGCTCACCCCGCGACCTATTGCACATGTCGCACCACCACCAGCGCCAAAAGTGTACCAAAGTCAACCAGCAGAACTTATTCCAGTGGAAGTCATTCCTGTTGTAGCACGACCTGTTCAAGTCCGATCTCGCCCGACGTCGATTGTCCTTGCAGAAGACAGTCGGGGATTTGATGAAGATATGCCGCGCGATTTGAGACTCCAACGAATTACGAATATATATACATGAAGGAAGACCATGCTATCACTGGTAATAAATATATTCAATTCGTACAAAATAAGATTGCTATTCAAAATATCTTGTGTGTTATAAAATAGGAAATTTTCAATTTCATGCATTAATTGCTTTTCGAATTTTTCTAGACTTTATGTATTTTCTAAAAGATGCGACCATGAAAGAATGACTGAAATATCATTACAAGAAGAAGTATAAAGCGTTATTCGAAAATCTTCGTAATTTCAGATTAAGACTAGTTTAAAAAACAGTGAATTCTAGAAAAAAATTCTATAAAAAGCAAAAAATATATACATGATATCAACGAGATAAATTCGACCGTAGTTGTTCAATAAGCAGTTCCCTTTGACAAAGGTATCGTGAAGCATATGGGATAAATGACTTCCAATCTGAAGACGTTTTCGAAGGCAGTTTAATATTTTTTGATCGAGTCATTGAAATTAATCGAATTTTAAGGAGATTTCTCGTACAGCGTATTGCAAATACCATTGATGATAATATTTATGAGCCGATCAATTCAATTCAATTCAATTCAATTTAATGGTCCAAAAAGCACATAGGAACAATGTCGTTTCGATGTGTGTGATGATCAATTGGTTCCTAATGATAAGGTTTGAAAAACTCAGGAAACTTGGCAATTAGTTCACTGTAAGCCTCGAAGACGTTTGGAGTCATTACTCGAATCGCTTGGATGGGTGCGTAATGATATTTGCCAATAGAATTCAGCTTCGGAGTGTTATGGATAAGACTTCCGATGGCTTATACCTACCACGAGGTTGAAATTGGACAAAAGATCAGCACCCGAAATTGGTATTTTTACGTCTGAAATAGTGAAACGATCTTCGCACGTCTAGGTCTACAACGAGAGACCGATGACCATAGGTGGCAATGCGGGTACCGTTGGCCGCCTGAAGAGTCAATCCTGACAAACATTTGCGTTCGGTTTCGGATGACGTTGGGATAACGCTGAGTTCTGCACCGGTGTCTCCCAGAAAACACAATTTATTTACGTTATCAGAGACGTAGAAAAGAAGGCTAACATTTTTGCCAGGCCGTGCAGCTGTATCTACTGCCTGGCTGGCCCGTTTCTTTTGATCATTTGGACTAAGGTGAATGGGCAGGGCTTAGTGCATCGATCAGCGCGTTTTTCCGAATCGGCGGTGGTAGTAGCAGATTCGAGAGTGATTCTTAGGCTTTGAAGAACGTTGTCGGCCAATTTTTACTTCGCGGAGTGTTGTTACTCTAGATCTTCATTCTGCCAAGGCTTGAAGGTGTGAGGTCAGTTCCTTGAGTTTCAATGCAAGTGACGTAATTTCCAACTCTAGTGCTGAACAAACCTGCTTACTGTACGTATTCATAAACAAATATTCGGTCTCACCAAATTGTGGTGGTTGAGGCTACGTGAAAATTAAAGTATATATGTAAAAATGAAAAAGTAACCAATTACAATAATTCTTCAATCCAATTGCCAAGCGAGTCTCCTCAGATCGGTGATTGATAGTTTAGTCGTCAAAATATTATCACAGAGGTAGCCGCGACAAATCCTAGAAAAAGACATGGCTGAAATATGGAGCAGTTCTTTTGGAGCAAACAAACAATGTTCCCAAAAGTGGTAGTCAGAATTCCAAGCACACAGCACGGTTATCAAATGAAATTAGAAGAGCAACTCCGAGCGGCAAAAATTTTTTATTCACAAAAACTGCGTACAAATTCAAAAAGTGTACAGTGATTGAGACAACCAAAATGAGTACAGAAAATACCATACGATACACAGTGGAAAAAATGGAATTGTGTGGCTAAATTCCAGAAATAACTAGTAGTACATAACCAATTTGGCCAAGGTTAAACAATTTTTGACGAAAAAGAAAAATCTAATTAACTCGTAGGTATAATGTGAATAAGAACTATTTACCAAAATATTCATGTACATGCATTTCCATCACATACACCCCACGACCGGTTTCGTGCTGTCTGCATTCATCAGGTAGGGACGTAAGATCAGGATCCACATGCGCTTGAACTATTTATCTTCGCATCAGTGCCGAGCGCCAGATTGTGGAGATTTCTGCCCCATCCACCTTATTGACCGCCAGTCGACCAGCCTTGGCAATTTCGACCGCCTACGCATGTAGGCGTTCGCTATACGGTTTAATACCGCGTCTCAATATTTCCACATTGTCTAGACCGACACTGTGGCCCGTATCTAAAACGTGCTCCGCCAAGGCGGAATCACGAATAAGGGATTGATATTGCCTTGCATCCCGCGTCGGTCTCTGGGCGCGCTTGGTCTAACGAAGATTTTATTTCTGAAGTGAAACATTATCCAAAACCTGCTCTAACCGATTGCACTCAAATTTATTTGCACTGTGAATACACGATGGGTCCCAAACATATTCCAATCGATCTTTGTTGATACTTTCTTACTGATAAATCTATTTTTGTCTCTATGATTCAAACCCTATTGTATAAACTTAATTTTTGTGATTATACATTTATAATCAATTATTTTCTTATCAAATCACATGGAACCAAATATACAACTAATTATTCTACGCTTTATAAGCATGTTACTGCTTAAATCATACATCACGGCATTTGCTTGAAACTTTGCACTTATAATTTTCCTGCAGTTTAATTGACGTATCAGTAAAAATTATTTTCGAATTTTGTTAGAAAGAGCACATCTTTGTTTCGTTTTGATCAATTGCGTTGCCATGAGTAGCACATGCTTTTCAAATGAAAATATTGAAATCGGCTGTTGACATCATACCACAAAACCGAGTCGCGGTATTCCAGCTGACACTTGAGCGGTCTAAAATTTCTCAATTATGAAGAGCTCTAACTTAATTCTAGCCGAATTCCTTAGTTTAATTAATAAAATTTGTACAATCATACGCGGTTTCGAAATTTTCCGATGCTTCTTGAGAGACGAAATCATGTTAATGACTACGCGTTCGCCGAGTTTGCATAGTTGGTTGCGAATATTTAGACATTAAACTAGTTTAAATGCTCAACGAAACTTTTGCTAAATTCAATTTTCGCTACTATTTATCGATATTCCAAACGTTCTATGAACATCATTAAGTACTTTTCTGGACGAAAATCTTGTCTGAGGTAGCTCTAATATTATCAGACTTTCAAGTGAATATTATCCGCCTATCTCTGGAAATTCAACATAGTTTTGACGATGACAATCATACGTTTGCTTGCTTGGTTTCGAAGTGTTTAAAATGGAGTTGATCAAACGTTTATGAACCACCGAACACGCTAATTCCTCTTCTAATTATTGTACGAACAAAATAATACGCTTAGCTAGATAAAACTCTCAGTCCGTCGACGGGATCTCAAAGTAGGTCCTAACACAATGGAGAACAACCTTAATACAAAAGCTCATAACTTTGCTTTGAAGTTACAGAGGATTTACATAGGTTGTGTATGCCACTTTCAGCTTGCTTACGGAGTAACCTCATGGATCATTCTTAACAGAAAATTTTCAATAATGGTGGACGAAATGCAATAAAAGAGATGTAAAAGCTAACCATTGCTTTTAATAAGGCTACAAACTTTGTCGTAAAGTGTCGATAAAAATGGCTAGGTTAACCTCAAGCATGTTAAGTAATTTTCTCTCAATTGACGATAAATGTATTCAATTCTTCATCAAAATCTAATAAGTGCTGTGAGCAGTCGTTAGGTGGTTTCCAGCCTTTGAGCAAAGCTTGTTTACGTTTATATGACAGAAATCATTATGTTCAATTTCTGGCACTAATTTATACCTGGTGAATTCCCGATACGGCACGGAACGTTGGTCAATTTATGGCAAATGAATCACAAAATCATGGACACAGATTAAACTGTACTTGTTTAGATACATGACATTCAATTCATTGGATCACAAAACACGCAACAACTAACGAAAAATTATAAATCAACTTCTGAGATGGCGGAAATCATACGTTATTATGCATCAAACTTCAACAGGTTACTTACATCGAGAGGAATAAACCTGTACTGTGTGGTGCGGCAGTCATTATTGCCGTAGAATCGCTGTAATTAATTGTTCAGTGATGGATGTCGTGTAGAATTCAGCATTAATTATCTAAATATAGAATGTGTTGCTCTAACAGCAAAATTACGCAAATCCAGATTGATTTTTTATTTCCTTCAATCGCATATTCTGGCACATTCTCAATTAAACCTATCACCTGACACTCAAAAATCAATAAGGAAATTTTCTGCGCAGCATTACGTAAGTTGACTGTGAATTACGCACAAGACAATGGTTCTCATCGTTATTGACAACCATTCAAGATTCAAAGAAAATTTCTATTTTGAATGCGCTTCATGATATTTAACTTCGTTAAAGAATTTCAACTCAAATGGAATTTCGAATGAGATTTAATGGATTAATTTGAGCCCATAAACTAGCATGAATTATTAATCGAAACGAGGATTCCATCAGATTTTATCAATTAGCTTGTTATCTTGCTCGGTTACTTAAAAATTTGAATCATTCTAATGTGAGCTTGTTAAATACAACACTGGGGTTACCCTGGTCAGAGCCCGTAAATTCGTCCTGGAAGGGGATCAAAACAAATCAAATGATCGCAATAAGCGCATCCTTATTCTCTTAAATGTCCCAGAAGCAGCCACTGGTTCAGATACAAAGTGTAATTCCGACCACGACGTACAACAGTGAAGAGTTATTAATAATGTCATCCAAACCAGCAATAAAGCGGTTATCGATACTTTCCGAATCCCGAAGTCACCGAAATACGAAGGTAATGGTCCACGACCCCTTAAACGGACACTTTTGACTACCACTATGGTGGACACCGTGCTTAACAATTGGAATCAGTATCGATACAAAGTTCCACGAGAGATCAAATTTATCAGTAAAAACCTGAAAACTGACGCTATCTTGGTACTGAGCACAGCGATGCCGGGAATCCTGATCCAAAAACAGATGTCGACCGACTCTGTCCGAGTCGGCGATGTAGTATAACCATTAACACGAACCCCACCATCTTTGACACGTACTCAATTTATCTGCTCAAATACTCATCATCCAACGCTTTTATGCTGATCAAACATTACATGTTTTTACACAAACGCACAATGCTTGACAAATAAATTACCCGGCTTAATCGAGCTTCGTGAGAAATATTCACCACTCCTGTTATGCATAACGGAAACCCGAGTTAATCGACAGTTCGCTGAGGAGGAAATTTCCATTCCAAACATGTTTCTTTTTCATCGTAATCGTATAGACCTTGGAGGAGGAGGTGTTGCTACTATTACTATTATCAACACCTCTTGTTCAGACAAATCACTGACAATGATTTGATACTGGAAGACACACTGTGGTATTTACTTGAATTAGCAAAAGGTGAAAATTGGGTTGTTGGTGTGATTTACCGACCACCGTCAGCAGACGAAGCATACAATGCTAGTTTACTTGAGATAACTCAGATTGTTGTTTCCAGATATCACAATGACGGCCTGATCATGGGTGACTTTAATCGCTCGAATTTACTAAAATAGCGAGATTCCAAAGGTGAATTCTATTGATCATTTTTTATACGAAATATTCAACGAAATTCCCTTATTTAACCACATCTCAAGCAGTACTTGAAATTGCTCCGATGAGCGAGGAAAATGTCATTGAGGATATCCACTATGAAGCATCACTTGGAAATGGTGATCATGTAGTCATTGTTTTCGACTATATATCTGAAGCGAAAAGAGCTAGCGACGCTCAGCGATTGATAAGAAAAATCGATTCGGTTGCATTATCAATGGCGCTTCAAGTAGTCATCGACTGGGCACCGATTAACACTGATGTCCAACAATGCTAGTCATCGATACTTGAGAAAATCTACGAAGATCTAGAACAGCACTCTAAATATGCTTCAAAAAACGGAAAAGGGATTCAAATTCGTTATCCGAAGTCAAACACGGAAATGGATAAATGTGAGAAACTGTGCATGGATAAGCCACATACTGCAGGCAACACCTGAATCCTGGAAATCTTACCGTTAGTTGAGAAACAAAGTTACTAAACTTGTCTAGGAGGATAAAGAAGTGTATCAAATCAATTTGATGGATAAAATTGAACGAAACCCGAAACTCCTCTTCCAGATCGTGAACAGAAAGGCCAGGGTAAATCCAGGCGTTTCCACTTTACTTACTACGACTGGAACTACATTCACTGTTCTCGAAGCCGCTAACGAACTCGCTAAATTGTACTCTAAATTGTTCTACCCTAACGTGCGCTCATGTTACGATATGCCTGCATTCAGATCACAATACATGAAATCGCTGAGAAACCCGAGAGTGTCCTGGTAAAGCTACCCGGGTTAAATACAAAATAATCCCAGGGTGCTGATGAAATTACTCCTGTCCTCCTAAACAAATGCCCCCATGCTATATTCTCACCACTCTCTGATCTTTTAAACCTGTCACTGAGTTGTAGCAAGGTTGCTACTGACGGGAAAAGTGGATTAATCACTCCGATATACAAAGGAGTTAACCGATCCGATGTGTCTAACTACAGACCAGTCACGTTGTTGCCAGTGGTCTCTAAACTTCTCGAACGATTTGTTGCTGATAAACTAATCAAACATTTGGAGCAAAATAAGATTCTTTCAATCGCACAGCACGGATTCAGGACAAGACACTGATGCCTCACCTATCTTCTCATAACTCTTGATAACTGGACTCGAGCCGTGGATAATGGATACCCTAGTCATGCTTGTTACTCGAATATGCTTTTGACCGTGTTAACCACAGCCTACAGCGACAAAAATGGGAGCTGCTTGGGGTGGGCGGCAGATTATTGGCTTGGATACAGGATTACTTGACTCGTAAAGTTATCAGGGTTAGAGTTGATGGGGCACTATCCAGCCCAGAAGAATTGACGTACCCCAAGGCTCAGCCTTGGGGCCAATACTCTTCCTCGTGTGCGCGAACGATATACCTGAAATGGTACGCAGCAAAATCATTTTATTTGCGGATGACATCAAAGTCTGGACTAGCGTACGCAAAATAGAAGATTACCAGATCTTACAAAACATCTAGAAGCACTTCATACGTGGTCCTTGCGAAACTGCCCACCATTCAACATAAAAAATGTTAAATGTTAAACGTAGGTAAATCATTCGAATTCACATACTTTCTGGGATCTCAGCAACTGTCATGGGTTACTAAAGAGAAAGACCTGGATGTGTGGATTAGCAGTAAATTGAAGTATTCACGGCAGTGTTCTGTTGTATACAAAAAGTCCTGAAAAAGCTTAGCACTGCTCCGAAGGATCTTCGGTAGTTTCACAAAGCAGATACTCCCACGGATAATTAACACCTATATCAGGCCAACAATGGAGTACGCTGTTCAAGCATGGTTCCCATGGTTACAAAAGGACATGAACTTGATGCAACGCGTATACCACCGCGCTACAATCTGGTGACCCGACTATATAACAGTCAATACGAGGAGAGGATTGCAACTATAAACCTGTTTGACTTTTCGTAAAGTCGTCTCAGGGGTGACTTGATCCTGCTTTTTAACATTCTGCATAGAGTGGATCACCCACTTAAACACCTGTTTCATCGGCAAATAGCAAGAAGTATCAGTTTTCAGGGCTACAAATTAGTTATTCCACACTGTAGATCAAATTGTTCAAGGTTCTTCTTTGCTGTCCGAGTTTGTTTTATATGGAACTCTCTGCCGCCGCATATCACTTGTGCATCAAGCCTGAACATGTTCAAGGCTAAACTTGACAGGTATATGTTGACCAAATCCAACCTCGCACCTAAATACTTAAGCTAAATTTCCTTATTGACAAAACATCTTTGTTGTTTTTATACGTTCCCTATATTTTTAAGCTATGGTTGCTGAAAATATTTGCTTTTTGAACCATTAAAAATTTTGATTTACTTTGAATTACTTTATATTACCTACCAGAAAGACGTGGCACTATCCTGGTTTAACTAATCGGAACGAAATTTAGTTCCCACAGGAATTTACCCTGAGATTCATAAGTTTTATTCACTTTGTTCTGTTTGATTTATGCAACTTGATTTCGAAACGAAATAACAGGTTTACGAAATTCCTCGTTCCCCCGGATGTATTCACGTCAGGATGTAAAGGAATCGTGTTTAGGCACTCTAGCGATTTTACACTGAACGAGGGCACACCATTATTTCTCCGCGGAAGAGTTAGGTGAACGAATCCGCTAGTTTTATGTGCCAAACAGAGAGCAACAAAATATTTCTCATCATTAATTTGAGAAAATTTCAATCGAATTCATGAAGGTCGTATTAAAAATTCTTCAGTTTAATTCTGTTAATTGGGCATCGACGGAGATCCGGACATCAACTTGCGCTGTTTTCCTACAACAACCGAAGCAACAAGTTTTGCCGAAATATTTTCGCGAAATGTTGAAATGAATGCGATATATTTTCTAACGTACATTTGCTTTTAACCCATTCAGGACGGATGTAACCTTTTGGTTACATGAACTTCGTAAGTCATTTTAAGCTAATTCTAACTGAATTTTCCGAATTTTTTTGCACGGCGCATACAGAATTTTTTCAACTGCATGGTGGTTTTCTTTTTTGCTTGCAATCATCATTGACTTGTCCACAGTGAAAGAGAAAGTATGTGCTGGTACGGGTTTCGAACGTATCCTCACAATTCGCAGTATTGTGAGCCGAATAAAAATCGTGTGAAAGTCTCAGATATTATAAATTTTGTTCCAGTATAAACTTATTCATGCCTACAAAGGCATTATGTAAAAAAATTGGAATAAATCAGAAAATCTACGAAATGCGTTGCGTTTGAATAGATGTAACCTTTATGTTACATCCGGCAGAAGTCACCAAAATCGTACACTGATGACTTATGCCGGATGTAACCAATTGGTTATATTTTGTTATTTTCTCAATTATGTGAATATCACAAACTTTTTACATTATTTGTGTTATTTTACCCCTGGGCCACTCGTTTCCTTAGAAAAATATTTTATTTCGGGTTAGAAAATAATTCAGACATGAAAGGGTTAATATATCCAGGAAATAGATCATCTTATGTGAGGTTGATGTATTGAAGAAATGTAGTCTTGCTGCAATACAAATGAAGAAATCTTCTAGTGATTGAGAAAAATTTGTACAATTATACGATTTGAAAGACTTATTTCGTGCATAAAAACAAATCAGTGCTAAACAAAGTTATAGTTGCATGCCACTGTTATATAGGGTTCGTACAACGAACCACGATGTTCAGACACGGAATCACAAAGTGATTCTTGGTCAAGCACACAAGGCGCTTATGGATGACCAAAGTAAAGTGTTTACGATTTGTAAACTAACCATCATTTTGTATAACTAAATATGTGGATACGAATTTTTTTCTTAAATTACGTCGTTCGGATATCGAAATTGTTCGCGAATATATTACTGCGGTATTTTAGTAGTTTAATTTTAAGTTTAAGGCTATGCTCTCAGTCCCTAGTAAAGTACTTACACGCATCATCCTTATGCGTTTGCGCGACGCTATCGACCAAGTGTTACGGCCAGAGCAATCAGGCTTTAGAAAACAAAAGTCTGGCATCAACCAAATTGCGACCCTCCGCATAATAATTGAACAAAGCATTGAATGGCAATCGCCTCTTTGCCTCAACTTCATAGATTTTGAGAAAGCCTTCGACAGTGTGGACCGCGAATTCATATGGAAGCTTTTGCCACACTATGGGGTCCCACCGCTGTTCATGGACCTCATAAAGCAGCTGTATGAAGGTGCCTCCTGTCAGGTAATTCACAACGGAAGACTGACCGATCCATTTGCAGTTGAGACTGGCGTTCGCCAGGGATGCCTGTTGTCCCCAATGATTTTTCTGTTGGTAATAGACTGGATAATGAAACAGACAGTAAAAGGTGAGAGGAATGGTATCGATTGGAAGGAATCCGAGCATTTGGAGGATCTGGAATAGGCTGATGATGTCTGCTTGATATCACGTGACCCCCAACGTCTTCAGATAAAGACCGATAGACTAGCACACTTTGCTTCATATGCAGGACTACGCGTGAATACCGAAAAAACAGAAGTCCTCCGTGTGCTAACTGATGAGCACCCATCAATCACCATCAATGGTAAAGCAGTCAAAGACGTCACGCAATTCGTCTACCTCGGCAGCATTGTTTCAATAAGTGGTGGCACGGACGAAGACATAGTCGCCAGAATCGGCAAAGCAAGATACGCGTTCATAGCTTTGAAACCCATTTGGGAGTCGAAGGTTCTATCAAAACGCACGAAACTCCGTATATTCAGAAGCAACGTCAAATCCGTGCTACTCTATGGATCGGAAACCTGGCAAGTGACAGCAAAGTCTTCTGGACGCTTGCAATCATTCCACAATAATTGCCTTCGTCGAATTATTGGGGTAAAATGGCCAGAAAAGATAAGGAATCAAGACCTGTGGCAGATTGCTGCTGAGGAACCGATCGCCCAGCAGATCAGTAGAAGAAAGTGGAGATGGGTTGGGCACACCTTGCGGAAACCTTATGATGACATCACGCGTCATGCTCTGGTATGGAACCCAATCGGGAAGAGACGGGTCGGACGCCCAAGGCTATCTTGGAAGCGCTCGTGTGACCAGGAGATCCGCAAGTGTGGACTTAACTGGAACGAGATCAAACTGGCTGCTATGGACAGACCAAAGTGGAGACAAGTTGCCGAGGCCCTATGTTCCTCCAGGAACTCAAGGGATTAAGTCAAGTAAGTCAAGTTTTTTTAATATGCTGATGGTGGTGGATAAGGCTAACATTTATGACTAATACGGATTCTCGTAAACAGGAAATTACAGATTTAATTGTTAAATGACAACTTTTGCTGAATTTATTCACAATGTAACACTATGGATAAGTCGGTATGGTATGTGAAAATTGTCGAGACCGATCGGGAGTCCATAATCATGAAAAGAAAGTTTGCAATGAATCGTTTATAGCTAGTTTTTTGGTAACGTTTCGCTTCTAAACACAGAAGCTTCGTCAGAATGAGGCGAATGCGGTGATCAAGGTGTATAGGCCGGATATCTCAACAATCAGACGATTGATTCTGATAAGGATAAGGATTAACGTGCATAACCCCTAATGTGCACAATGTTTACGTAAGCAGTGGGTCAGCGGATGCTGTTCGCACCTGCACACAAAATAAACAATTTAGGCCTTAACACAGCATTTAGGAGGGTGATCAATTGTCTTGATCTCGCCTGTCTCTCTTAGAGAACTCAGAATCGGTCAAGAATATTCCATTTAAACCTGAACACTTTTCGTACCGGCATGCTGAAAATTCGTGTACTCGAATAAAACCATTTTTCTTCTTCTTCTTTGGTCCGATGAATATTCTGTGTTCAGAAGCGAAACGCTGCCAAAAAAACTTGCTATAACCGATACATTGCAAACGTTTTTTTTTCATGAGGATAACTCGGCTGTTTGATAGCCGATGGATGTAAAATACAGTTTGACAATCCTTATTTACCCGTGGCTCCAACATATAAATTGGTCTGTCGTTTACCTAGGTACGAAATTTACGAAGTCAAACAAAAATAGGCATTTAATCATAACTTACTAACCATGTTAAACTGGGGTTGAATGTATCAACTTTTCACCTCGATATGACTGTTAATTTACAGATGGAACCTAATCTCAGAGAATTTATTCGAAGATTATCGATTGTTCAAAAGCCGAATCAGAGAGCAAACCCGTGTTTAATACAGTCAAAAACTTTATTGAACCGACTTTATACTACTATCGCTGGCCACGTTTTTAATCAGTTAATAATTCGATCAACGAAAATTAGTTTTTAAATCGAAAAATAGTTTGTTAATATATTTGCAAACAATGTGATTCCAAAAAATGCGCAGAACGAATGTTAACCCGAAAGTTTGATAGCGACATTGCAAATTATTCATTTATATCTATTTCAAGACTTGGCACTGGATACTAATATAAATCTCCGTTAGAGCACCAACATTTTGGGGGCTAAATTTATAAATCAATGGTTTCAAATTTCGATGGCCCTGTTTTGTTTGGTCTCCCTCATTCTGTGTCGACCAAGGTGTACAACATAAGCGCATGATGGTTTCTTGATCCACGGCGTTTCGACAGATTAAACAGTTCGATTCGGAAGGAAAAATCACGTCTGCAGCTTTCACGGCGATAGACATTACTAGGACGAAAGATGATAGTTGAACGCTGATGGCGTGATCTACGAATAACAGCCGAGTACAGTATCTGCTCTTACCCAGATTGGAAATGACGGTTTAAAAAGTGAACTAATGCATCAGTTAGATATAGATATAACGAAACTTATAAAAAGTCAAACATAACACTGGGAAACTTTAAGAATGAAATCAGCTGAAGTATTCTCCGTGCTAACGGTTTTCAAGATTTCAAGATTCCAGATTTATGGTGGCAAAGAACAAATAGCTGTGTAATACCATAGAACAACGTAAAGCCTAAAAAATTCGTTCTCTCATGTTAGTGTCCATATGGTACAAAGTAGGAGGAAATAAAATTCTAATTATGAAAAGGAAAGGGGAAATTTCGACCGGAAATATATGTTTGGATAATTTGTTTTCTACGTGGGGCTGTAAGAAGAAAGCAATAAAGGGTTTCAATAAACGGGTGGCCAACACAGTATTAATTAACATAGAAGATCGTAACGTTTGTTTGGAGACTGTTTCATTCGTTGAGGAAACTAGTTCTGGTGGTAATCTCTACGACAAAAAAACATACACGGACTGCGTAAATATTAGGGCAACATTTAAATCGGGAATGTCGTATTTGAATAGTAAGACCAGTCGGTCGCTGCTCTAAAGGAAGATTATGCAGTCTAACCATTTTACTTGCCTTATGATAAATCTATTCAGAACTAGATGCTGGCGCATAATAAATGCTGATTACTTATCAAAAAACATTTGTCGCAATGATGATGAAGCAAATTCTTTACATCTGACTGAAAATACATCGGTTTGAATAGTAAAAACTAGCCCACTGAACTGGTCCCCGTTCGAGCTAATTGATTCCCCAATTTTTGCACGATTGATACGAAATGGTGTAAACGAATTTCCAGTGTGCCTTGAAATATTGTAACTGTATAGAAAATTTAAAATGATGAACAGAACATTAGATCAATGGTTCTCTATTTCATCTATTTCACATCAATCTCTGCAATACATAAGAGAAAAAATGTACGTGTTCAATAACAAAAAACTGAAAATGGAAATCAAGATACTTAATACGTTTGATTTCGTGTTGATTTTAGTCAAAAAACAACTAATCGTTTTTTAACACAACTTTTATTAGCATTGCATAATCCGTCACCAAATTGCTTAGGCTGAATTGTATTACGTGAGGCGATCAACATCGCTAAATAAGGCTAGTGTCAGGCAGATGTGCGAAGTACGAAATATTTTACATGGAATAACTGTTTCAAGTATTTTGATGGCTTAAATCAAAGCACCTATCAGTTGCATAATGCAGCCTAACCATAAATTCATATCATATATACTTAATTAGATAGTCTGACCAATGGAACACTGCTTATCGCTAGACCTTTCCGCCCGAGTGGAACTGTTTACACATGTGTAGCACAGGATCGTCGGGCGCTTGTGCTGTACATTCGTGATCGACATCACAAAAACATAAAAAATGTTTAACATCAATCAAATCCAAATATTCAAGTATACATCCATTGGCAAATCATTCAGCATAATCACTTCATGCACGCATGTACATGAGAGAAACTGTTTTATTTAATTTTGTTAGTTTTCAACGGTAATATTTTACCCTCGAAACACGTGGTTTCAAGCATTCGGAACAAATGATTCTCTGCTGGTCCATGCCATTTGACCGCACTAACGCTTATCTTCGAGATAATGCCATGTTTGCGTTACTTTCTTTTCTTTTTTCTGGCAAGCATGTGCGATTTCGTCCAACCAAATGCATTCTAATCTAGTGACGTGTTAGTACAACTCGGGCTCTTAAACCACTTTTCAAATGTTCCCAGATCTTAAACTTATTTAACATCTGATGTGCACCTGGGTCTTCTACTATTATCTACGGTTAATTTTTTATGGTGATTGATCGTTTGTCAGCTCTCACATTGTACAATAAATAAAATTTTGAACTTTGCTCAATTTTGAAATGGTATTGCTTCATTAGTTTGTTATTTCAAACTATTGATACGAATTACATACACGTTTATTTACGAATTAAGTTTCTTTAGAAATTATCATCTTGTCTTTATTACAACCGTTGCTTATCACTAGAAATCGACGTGGAACCAAAAAGATACGTCAATGCTTAGCCTGCTGACGTAATATAAGGGCGGATCGGATTGCAAAGATTTTCACATGTAGTTACGTTACAAGTTGCATTTTTTCATTGTGCACGTAACACTTCAATTTATTTGCAATCGTAATTTTAATCTCAGTGCGTAATAAATTGACAGAAGTGATGAGAAGCATATGAACATTTGAAAATAAAAACAAACAATAATGCATCAAATGATTGATGTGTCAACCTCGTGATGGGTCATCCCTTTCGACGTAAAACTAATATAAATAACGAGATACAGGCATGCTTTCATAGAATGAGCACAATGAGACGACCGCGTAGTTACATTATTGAAGACACGTATCGACCTGCAACTGTTCTTCAACCAGTTGCACCAACATACGTCGAAAAACGGGCAACAATTATTGAAGAACGTCCACCTTCACCCGTGATGGTTAGACGCTTATCCGCGGTGAAATTGGAACCCGTGGAAGTACAACGAGTAGTTGAGCAACCGGTCACTTACGCTCCTCCACCCCCGCAACCAGTTGTCTTGCGCCCGGTGCCCACTAAATCGGTAATCCTGCGTGAGGTACCAGTTGAGCCAGTTTATCTGGAAAAAGTTCCAGTAGTGGATGTTGCGCCAGAACCGTCACCGGTAGTACTTCGCAGAGCTTCTGTAGTCTTACAAGAAGAGCAACCCATTCAAGAAGAAACTGGTAAGTAAAGTGTGAGTGTTTTATTTTACTTTATTTCTACATTTCTATCCTATCAAGATTAAACTTTTACGATTATTGCTTAGGCTCAAGTGACATTTATGTTTGATCTCATAATGGGGCTAGATTAAATATGTGTATCGCTGAATGACAACTTGGAATTCGAAAGTTTGTTTATTGCTTTATTTTAGCGTCGATGTTTTCCTTTTTCTCTTGTTAATGACGTGTAATCGTATAATTTGAAATCCAGAATTTATTTGTTATTATAACAACAATTGTTCCCTCGAAGTCCTTTATTAACTTGTTAATATTTCATATAGGATATTCTCAAATATGTCACCAAGCTTAACTTGTTATGTCTCGGTTCATAAATTCAAGATAGCATACATACTTGGTTGAAGAATTTGAATAACGTTAAATGAACTTCTCCTCTCTAGTAAATGAAATTGAGAATATGGTTTTATGCGGATAATAGCTCTTATACATTCAGGGAGGAACACCTCAATTAACATCGCAATACTTCGAATATAATTTTTAAACCAGGCTGAATAATAACATCCAATGATCTGAAGATTGATCTTGGTGTAATACAAAGTATTTCGGTTGATCCATAATGCCATATACCGTTACCCGAGTGTTACTACTCTCTAACTAAAGATACTACTACCTGTATAATGGGCAAATGGACGAATAACTTCATATCTAGGTAGATTATTATAGGGTAGATTTATGAAAACCTCAGAATATTCAGTTAGCGATTGGCGTTTTTTATCATGTTACAAATTTTGTTGTGCTATCTTTACTTCCATCATTGTGTACATGAATATCACCTTCGGTGTAGAGTATAAATATTAAGTCCACAATATTGGCATTACACCAGAATTTGATGGTTCACTGTACAGAATACTTAGTGTTGAGTAGAATGATCGTTTTAGAATGAGGTGCTATATAGCAATTCATGGTATTCGTGGTAGTGCATCCGGTCTGTAGACATGTGTGGACACAAAGTAAGAAAGTACAAATATTTTCAAATTTGGTAATTCAAGACAGGCTATATTTTCAGTAAAATTTCTTCCAGATGCGCTCAAAATCGCATAAACATGAGTACATACATGAGATATAAAAAGTAGTTTCGATATTATTTGAATTTGCGTGTTATCGTGATATACATTGAAAATACAAGCACCTTTTTAAAATGAAGCTTTCGCGCTTTTTCTTCAGTTGAACTCGTACGTACTGAACCTCCGCCAACAATCCTCCGTCCAGTATCTGTTGTGGAAGCTGTTCCAGCGCCAATGCCTGTCAGAAAATCTGTTGTGCTGGAGCCAGCACCGGTTGTTGTTGAGCAAGCGCCTGTCGTACTTCAACGAGAATCCGTATATTCGAGACCAGCGTCTATACTTTTGTTGGACGATACACAAAATTTGGATAATGAAAATCCGAATCAGAAATTGTGCTTGAAACGAATCACATATGTTTCCTAAACATCAACGTCAGGAAAATATGTAAAAAATAACGGCCCATTTCAATTTATCCTATTATTAACATTTTTCATTTTAATTTCGTAGAACATAGTTCAAGCCTTTGTATTTCTATTCATTAAAACAATAATAAATAAAAATATGAATTTAATTAACAATGGTTATTGATCGTAATTCAAAATAATACTTGGACCAAAAAATCCTTTGTTTTACGACGTTTCACGCATCCCGCCAAAATCTTTACGTTTACAAAGTTCCATTAGTTTACAAAATAAGTCAAAAATACAAAAAGAGAAAAACTTTTATCTCAATTTTCTTTACATTAATTCAACATAATCAAACATTTTACAATAAAATGATGCAGTTACACATGATGCAATTGAACTATAGATAATTATTTTGGAATTCAACGCCAACGTAAATATTGTTCGTTTATTTGGAAATGAATTTCGCTTCCTCAACTATTATTTATGGAAATTAGTTGACACTTTGAGCAGCACATTAGTAAGTGTGTTGTGAGCGAATTCTAAACTACAACTTTTACAGTTGATTAAAAGTGTGTACTTAATTTCATCAAATAAGAGCGATTTTAAAATTGAGCTCGATTGAGATCATTTTTCATTGTTTGAAAATTTTGTTGAGATTTAACTTACTTTGCTGACGCTTTGTTTCAAGCTAAAAAAACTAAAAACTATTTCACTCATCTAATGAAAAGTAGCGATTGGTTATCTTTCTGCTCCATTACACTTACGAGAAAAAAATTGGGGCAGACCTGTTCGTAGAGGATCCGCATGGGGTTTTCAAAGTGCAAGTTATTAACCATATTCACATGAGTGTCATTAGATTATAAACCAATAGAGTTTAGTCGAAATATTTCATTATTACGAAGAAATCTCAATAATATGGCTGTTTGACTTGCTTTGATGGACACTCTAAAAATTATACGACAGAAGTATTCACAGATTCAAATTTAATTTACCTACTAGGCTTCTAGGATTTAACATGTGATCTAGTAGGGTGTGTGTGATGGAAATGCATGCAAGTGAGCTTTTTATTCATGGTCATGGGTTCAAACACAGTCTACATGAGTGTGGTCTCATGTGATTGAACAGGTTGGTAGTACCAACCTTACCCAGCAGTGGCATACATGCGCAACTTGTGACCTAGTCATTCAAAATAACATTCATCTCGGGAAAAGTGAGTGTAACATTCAATAACAAACTGGTAATCAGATGCAGGTTCAATATCGGTTACGTTGTCAGGCAAGCTAAGCGAACATGCAGCTGTCCTATGAAGCCATCATGTGTTTAGATGAAGGCTATCTAATCTGGCTTGAAAGAATTTCGTAGTTACATTCATTTTCTTCAGACACAAACACATCACGACTGATTCTTTGATGTTAATCGTATTAGACATAGACAGTACAATCATGTTTGAAACAGATCATAAGTGGTAAACAAAGTTTAAAATTTGAATCCACGACGAATTTGATCAAGCGCATATGCACACTCACACATGTGTTGGGTATAACTCTATGTTCCAATCAGCCAGTTAGGGTGATCTATATTGAGCAAACGAGAGTATAATCTAATCGTCTCTAGCTTCATGATGGCCCTCCACACGATACCTTCAATGTGAGCGGTTAAGAGCCTGTTTCTTCTGAATTTTAGGGTCAATGCCAAGCGCTTCCATATCCCCTTTCAAACGTCTTTTTAGCGCAAAAGCGATCTCACGTTAAGCAACGCTGCCACAGTATTGCTATCAGTGAACTAATTCTAGAAAGCACTACTGCATTTGTTACCTTGTCGGTCCCATATACATCCACCATATGCTCCGTTCGTCTTCCGTTTGCGTTTAGTTTGGATGGTCCAGGTTTAACTGCGATACAGCAAAGCGTTCTGTGCGCACATTTCATATGCCATCGTTGATATTCACATCAAATAGCGATTACGTCAGACGCGAAATTTCAAAATGAATTTGAAAGTTATCCATTTTATTTGAAGCAACATATGTGAACTGACGTACTAGTTAAATGTGCGCGTTTTAGATGGAAATGGTTGAAGAGGATACGGTTCTTTGTGCAAGAACTTGGTTTTATTGATGCTAGTTGCCAGCCCATATTTTGTATACTGACAAAATGCTCTCTTTTAGTGATTGGAGCAAATACATGTTCTCTTTGTTAATCTGTGATTGAAGTATTATTAAAAGATAAGATATTTAAATATATTTGAGACCATCCGGAAATACATACCCTTGAAATAAAGTTTGAACTAAATCAATTAGGTTTTGTAAAGTTTCGCTTCTGAAGAAGACGTTTGGTCATTACAAAGGTGTCATTTGAGATCAGGTTCAAATGGCATTTACCTGGCCAATCCTAGTTTAATTAAGCTAAACGGGCAAGAGTAAGTTCCATTGATGCAGTATAATTCTTGCTTGCAGTATAATTTCTTATTTGTTTACTTTGCGAGTGCAAGCGCTACCAACGTTCGCTGACCGATTTATTCATAGATTTATTCGTAGATGATATGCTGGTAAAAAGCTATGCCTGCGCAATCGGTAGGGGCGATGTAAATTTAAATTTATTCACTGTAGAACCAGATGCCCGTCTGTAAGGATATCTGCTCCAAATATGTTGTTGACCACTATCTCGCCCGCTTTTGTTATTTCAACCGCCTCGGTGTGAAATCTTTTCCAATGTTTCAAAAGTGATTTGTGTTTAGACCTGTGCAACTGATTGGGAATCACGGATCAATGATTGATGGTCAATGGATTCGCGGCGTAGATTTCCCAGTTGTTTTTGTTAATATATCCTAGTACGAAGCGCATTAAAATTTCGCCTGATTTAGATAGGCATTTGAGGCAGCAGCAAAATCCAAGATGAGACTACCACAGGTTGTGTAAAGAACAGTGTTTGCAAAATCAAGTTAAAAACTTGTCCGGATGACGTATGTACGCCCACATCATTTATAATAAAGTACCATTTCTTTTTCAGTATCAAAAGTTTTAGAACGCATCATAATTGTGGAAATGGTCCGGCATGTAGGAAGAAATGCGCGTTTGACCAATGCCAAAAATTGATTCTTATCAAACGAATTTGCTGACGAGCTTGAACGATTTGACGAGTGTTATGGACGCATGCGGATTGGTTCATGTGTTGCCTCAACTATTGACATAGATGATCATAATTTATTCACGAGCACGCTACAGAATTCATTGAAAAATACAGTAGCAAACTATACCCCAGAGATTGTGCGGGCGGTCTATTGTCGAAACAATTCGATGATACTAGCGGCGCTCCGCAAGGACCAAGGTTTAACCCAATACATTTTCTGATCTATATGAACTATTTTTAATAGATAATGAGGGCAAGATTGTTCTGTTCGCTGATGATCTAAAAATATGGAGGCGATTCAGTAGCAATGATGATTTTTCTACTACAGAACAAACTGAACGCATTGTGCTACTGGTCGTTCGGGAACAATCTGGTGTATAAACCCAACTGTTCAAAATTAGATAGATCGGCTGCCATCATAGTATTTCTTACTTTTACAATTTCGCAGCTCGAAGTTTGGATTACACTGACGAATAAAATTACCTAGACATCTGAATTTATTGTAATTTGAAAAATAGTCTCAAGCTTAAGATGACCAATCTCCACCCGTTTGCTAGTCATGCTATGGCGGATATTTTGATATTTTACATTTGGTCATCAATATCTTTGAGGGTCTAATCTAATCGACGTTTCAAAATTGTCGTAAGTTGAGTGCCCCAGATAACTGAGCCTGGATACTCTTACACAAGTGAGAGTGCAAGGCAATGTTATTCAAACAAACGAAGTTTGAAATGCTTTTCCTACTAATGGATAATTTATTTCAACTTCGAATTGCCAGCAAGTTCCCAAATCACGGATGTATTTTGTATTTTTTGTCCAAAACTCAAAAGAGAACTGCCTCAGATATTTTTGTTCAGTGTCAATTCGGTTTGTTTGGTTTGACTTGATGAACTTCATTGGTTTAGCTATATTTCAATCGATACTTGACGATTATACCCGAGATATTTCGGATATGCATCCCATCCACGAGGAACTAATCGTACTTGTACGTATATAAGTTTGTATTAACTCGCAGTGAGTATTTAACGCAATTATGCATGACATTACCTTGAATTATTTTCCTTGATTAAGTATTTTCGTTTTCATGAATGATTATTTTATAACCAATGATAATTGTCAAGCTAAGTGATGATATAGTTTTGCATCACGAATCCTGTAGTTTAAAACGTTAACTCATAAGTCGTCTGTGTCGCATTCTACGTTCTGTTATGATCTCATGATTATTAGGTTTTCCATATTAGCGCGCCAAACGGAAATAAAATAAAGCTGATACCCGTGCTTGGAACGAGGATTTTTCAATGAGAATCGTGCTGCAGTTTGTTAGGAAGGAATTAGTGAAACATATTATGATGTGCATAGTTCTGAAAGACGTTGTCCCTTTTAAACTGTTCTAATTAATTTCCAAACTTTCCGAGACATTTTGGTCAAGACTCGTGATGTGTATCATCTGTAGCATTGAAAGTCTTTTTCCTTGGCACGATTGTGAGGATGTTCAAAAATGCTGACCGTTCCTCGTCCAAGACGCTCGTCATCGCTGAAGCTTTGGCTTCAAACCAGTCGTTCATTCGAGATTTCTCCATAGGAGTGTCCTCATCATTATTGCATTTATCTGTACGCCTGGGCAGTACAATATAGTGAACTAGCTGTTATTTTGGAGCGGGACTTGGAATCGGCCGTGCTCAAAATTAATTTTTCCACGCATGTTCATTTTTTCGCGTTAACAAGGAAGAATCTTGGTTTTAACATTTTTAAAATGTTTTATGTGAAAGTAGGTTGCGCGCTTTAACTGCTGTGCAATTTTCTTTATTTTGGAAAATGGGCATTTTGGGACACTTTCTATCAAATTTACCTGCAAAGTTTACGTATTGATTGTTTGCGCCATTTTTCTGCAGTACGTGCTTTATTTTTTGGATTTCCCTACTCAACAGTGGACCTACATATATTAAACGAAAATCATTCGCAAGCTCTACATTTGATGAACTGAATTCGTTATCTGCTAGTGCTTTTCACATTTTTAATAATGCCGTTTTTTAACCAAAATTACTTTAATCCTTAAACCCTAATACATTCAGTACGCTATACTGTATTACCCAACGATCCACTAGTATAGAAATTTGCTACTCCGACTTATTGAAACCTTATACCTTTATCCGAGGATATTTTAAAACTGTCCACAAATTTTATATCGATATTGAATCTTGATGCAATAGTATTGCTTGAAGAGAACAACAATGCTTTTATAATCGTTTCTTAAAAACGATTATTCAATTACTTTTACCCATTACCGAGTTGTTGGAGCTTTCATATTTTGTGTGTATTTAATTTAGTATTCAACTTGCTGATTTTCAACAATTTTTTATGATAGATTTTACAAATTACGTCATGAAACTTTTAAAATTGGTCTCCAAATATGACTGGGAATATCACATAAATTTCGAATTGCTGGCTAGTTTGCGGGTAAAAATATATCGACATGTATCACAAAGAATAAAGATTTTCGACTGAACTAATTTGTCCTTCTGGAAACTGTTTCTTCAATGTAAACCCATTGTTTCCCATGATCAGCAGTTACGGCTGCGCAATAACGCAAAATTCAATAATCTTATATTGAAAAACGGCTAAAAAAATCTGTTGGACTATCAACGTTATTAAATGGTTGTCTGACTTGTAAATGTCGCTCAGAACACTGATCTGAACAACGTGATCATTCTATCTTCATTAACCTGTTTCATAGAGCCGTGTTTAATTCTCCCTAATCCATGGTAGTCTGGAATAAATGGAAGAACTGAATGATGTAGGCACTTTAACAATTATCTCAGTTCGATTCTCTCCGTTCTGTGTAAAGGCGATTGGATTGAATTATATTGATTATACATCTAATTTAACAATTACCCTTGGGAAAGATTCAGCTCTGATTTTGCTATCTGATGTTGGAAACTTAATGTAGTTTTAGTTTTCTGGAGAAATTAAATTAACGTTGGTCTCATCTTCATATTGAGTACGCCTAGATTTCGTATCTTTGGCTAAATGATATATTCAACTTTTTAATTTTTTCCTCAGTGCTACGAAGCAACCTCATTAGAAATACTTACTTGAATTCTAACACTCTATTCAACCCGATACGGACGGCATTGAAATGCATTTGATTTACGCATACAACCTAACTATGACTCTCGCCTACCATGCACATTAGTCGATTCACGGTTTAAGATTCGAGAATTTTTTGGTTTAGATTCACAATTAAAAGAGCACACCAACTATTATTTCATCAAAAAGTAACACAGTCATATAATGTCACCATAAAAGCTTTGAACTTTGAACCCTTGCATCGAAGTAAACCATACCTCATGACCCCATGTATTTACATGTGACATCCAACCGATTGAAAACAGTTTCTGCTTTATGGATTTTTACCTGATTGCTGAACTGCTCAGTAAACATTTTATACTACCTATGTTATTCGTAATTTCCATAATATTCTGTGGTTTTTGTAAAGCTATATGTCTTTTAGACCATTAAATTGAATTGAATTGAATTGTTCTGTTCAATACATAACATTAGTTAATAAGCAGGTGTCATCAAATTTTTATGACACAAATTGTATTTAAATTGCTCAAATTGTTTTAGCTAAATCGCCGATTGAATTGCCGTCCGACTAGACGAATGATTTGGGAGACTTGTAAATCGTGGCTTTTTATCTGCAATTATTCATGTATACATTTACGCATAAACCATACACCACCATATAAATTATAATTCACCTTGAGATATTTAGCTCGAAATTTCAATTTTTATAGAAATCAAATTATTTCTTGCTAGTTTTTGGAGTCCTCACACTCCGTATATTCATGCACCACTACCGGCTCTACATTAATCGCTGATAAAAAGTTTAGCTGTGTTCACTCGTTACAACATTGGTCTATGTACTAAAGCGCTAACTATATCGTCGATGTTTTGTAACGTGATATCGTTTACTGACTCAAGATTGCGTTTAATTAGTATTTGAAAATCTGATGTAATTATCATGTGACGCAATTTTGAGGCTTTGTTGTGTAAAATGAACGTCAATGCAATATTCAGAGTTGCGAAAATCAAAACCAATAAAATATGAAATAACTACTTGTCTTTGCCCGCCGGAATCTTTAAACGACGGTAAAAGTCCTGAATTGGTTTTTTGTCCGACACCAATTACGAGTTGCGACCATAGCAGTGTCTAGTTTACACTTACCACCACTGAGGTCTTATACTACATAGTATATTATGGTAGAAAAATAATATATAAACTAGAAATGCTAAAATATAATGTAATTTTGTAGTCCCCACGTTCACTAACGACAAACAAAATGATTTCTATTTTTGCTTATATCTTCCACGTTTAAAACGTGTCACCTATTTCAGGATACTCGGCTTCATCAGACGGAAACTGCTTCAGCGAACCTTCATACAGTGCATAGATAGTAATTCAAGGTAATTCAAAGTAATTCAAGTTATTAAATGATATAAAAAGAATTCCGTTTAACATACCATATTTTACCATAATTTAAAAGTAGAAAACGCGGTAAGGTACATTTCGTGCATAGAAATATCCCGGAAATACTGAAGTGCGTTGAGGCAACGTTACGAAAGCAAAGTTTCTTTTTATGTTCATTAAATCATTCAAATATTTTGAGTGTTTGAAGGCGCTGTACTCAAAATCACCACATTGACTGGCTCATATTTTTTCCAATTAATTCCAGGGCGCATATATTAAATTTTGATAACATTTAGCTACCGTAGAGCGCGCATATTTTAGGACGATTGTAATAATTATATTTTAAATGATAATAGACTCTGGAGCAACTAGAACATTGACATTGTGTAATATAGTTTCGAAACAAAATACTAGTATTTTCGTGCTTAAATAGATAACACTTTTATCATCAATTGTGTATTTAAATTTAAATTATCTGATTTGATGATGACAGACAATGCTAACGACAAGAAGGATTATACTAATATCTTTGTTTGCGTTTGTTTATGTTAGAAAAGTTTGTTCGAAATAGCTTCCGACAAAAGTATGCTTTATGTTGAAGCCACAAAATAGGACCATGACAAGTTAGGGTACGTGCAGGCGATATTTGTGAAACTGCTGAGTGCTGGTATAAATAATATACCGGATAAAAACCGAGGACTGAGCCCCGAATAGTATTTCTATTAACACAACTACGAAAATCGGTGAAAAATTCAATGGTCGTAAGTCATTCATTATATGAAGCTTAGCGCGGTATCTGTGAAAGAACATTGCTATGGGAAGATTCAACAGTCAATCTAAAGTAGCCTGTGAATAGAAGTGGAGGACTAGCCATTGAGTGAAATCACATTGTAAAGGGTGGAAGTCACTAGAGACGATTACCAAGCACAAATCAAGATATAGTAACGCCGAAAAATTCAATGATAACAATCACGAACCCACGACATTTCCACTTTTGAATTATTTTAAATAGAAAAAATCTAATTAGGAGAAATGAGAGAACAAAATAATTTCAAATAGCAATCTTTCGGGAAAATAATCCAATGGAGAGCATCAACAGGCATTATATAATATGCTACTCGACACTTCGGTCAAAATAGCCGATGTTGCAACGATTTGAGTGGGACTAGTTGACACAAAATCAACCGATCAACAGATCGAAGCGATAACAGGTGCCGACAGGTGAAACGTCTGCTGTTGTTAGCTAATTTGAATACAAGTAGCCTATCAGATTGTGAACCTTTTAGTTAGCGCGATAAAAACGTGATCAATAGGCGTTCACTAAACTTTTGGGAAAATGGGATCTTCAAATAACACGGCTCCAGTATGTCACCCGATGTTCAGGCGGAGGATGAAATGAAGTTAAGTTTTGATTGTGCATGTAATGAGTATTTGCAGCTGGGAGACATCAATGACACAGACCTGGGATCAGTCTCCAAAATAATATACGTGTTAGACGTGAATTCTGACCACTAATGTCACATGGTGTAATGTACTATATTTGATTTCTTTGAAAATTGATGCCTTGGGATAATTATGAGCCTCTAATATACTGACCGGGTGTCCAAGCCTGCAGCTCAGGGGTGAGGCAATTGAATAACTCCGCTTTCAGTTCTCATCTAATGGCGGACTGTAGTGGTTTGGTCATATCTTCAAAAATGTCGTCGCAATTAAACCCTTTCGATTTGGCATCCGAGATAAGGCAGTTATTTACGAGCCTGGTGGTCAACTGCCATGGGACAGCGTAGTATCTCTAGCGTTCGAGGATGGAAAGGCGATAAGATAACAATCTGTAACAATCACCTCTCCGATGGAAGCCAGTGGGCTGGCGTGATTCGATAAATCAATTAAGCCGGCTAATTCATTTGTGAAGCGAGTCGCAAAAAAGTAAGTAAACAATAGACACGATTTCTCTCGGGGTGTGAATCGAAACGCAATTGACATCTGGACGGGATGATTACGTAGTTAATTTTCTCGAAGCTTGGGTGAACAACGAAATGAACAGTTTGACCAAAAACGCTATGTTGCATCGATCGAATTGAATCAATGCCCAACAATATCTCCTTAATGCTGTGTGCAAATGATCCGGGAAATGAGCACAAGCCCTACGACTTTCAACAACTCGATTACAAAAAAATTCAAATTTTTTTATAAAAAAGCATTTTTAGAACGTATCTACTTCATAACATCAAATGAGTTCACATTCTGATTCAGCACGCGAAATCATACGCGCGTTGACCCGAACATAACCATCACACTATTTATAAAACTAATAGCATTAATCCTAATCATTACGATGCTGCTTTTGAACCCCAACTTCCATTGCTCTCCAGTATATAATTGTCTTCCACAGCTGGTCAAACGCGGTTAAATGCTAAATTTCGTAACATCTATTCGCACGTTAATACCGTATAACAACAGATTTTGATAAGAGTAAACAGCCTGAAAACATTTTAATCAGGGGTATCGTGGAAGGCCGTTGTTAGGTATAAGCGTTTACCTTATAAATGTTTAATTGAAGAATTTGTGTAACTGTGAATCAAAGGACTCATCCTAGTGCTATCAAGAAGCTGAAGAATGTACGAATAGTGCTTACATGCTCAATGATTCTGATAATTGCAAACAGTAAAAAACTAAGCAATAAAAATATATACAAACGCTTGTTTTATAAAATTCAGGTTAATGTTGGATAGAGTATTCTTTGTGTGAAGTAAAGAAAATCGGTTAGAAAATATCAGTTAATTCAACTATGCTTAAACAACTTTTGCTACTGCATCTAATTATTTCATGAAACGTTGCTGGAAACCGCCAGATGACAGAGGCTTATCTTGGCGGTGGTCCGTGTCGACCAGAAGGATTATGAATCATCCACATTCCTGAGACAATGTTTTAGATAGAAGCACGTCCAGAAACGATTAATTAGTGGTCTCTTATTATCTTGGCCAACAGTGACATAAGGCGAACGGGTTTGCGTCATTGGATCCGGTTTAATATTGATATTAATCAGATTAATTTTTAATTTTATACTTTTTTAATGGAGTTTTTGGAGCTTGAGTTAAAATGTTGCTCCGATAGTGTGACGTGCTAACAAAGATAGTATTTTTAGAATAATGTGCTTTTGTTTAGATTTTAATGATCCCCAACTTTTATTTTTATATTGATGACGGAAATTTTCTAGGTAATCGACAATGGCATTTACGAAAGCATGACTGTTTCCAATTTATATTTTATTGAAACACTGGGTGAATAAATTTATGTACGGACGATGATTTAGTGAGTTAAGTGAGTATAAGATGATAGAGATGTTAGTTATGCGAAACGTGTGAGTTAGACTTTAGTTTCCACACATATTGCATCATGAATAGACGCTTTTAATTCGCTTAAGTATCAACCCATCTTGATCGACCATGTCAGGATAAGATGTTTGGTCTTCGTAAGCAATAGAATTCGGCCGAGAATAAACGGGTACCTTGCGCAGCACGACTGGTGTGCTTTCAACTAAAGTTCCAGTTATCAAAGGTTCGGGTTCTGGTTCAACTTCTGTAAGAACAACTGATTTGTGCACAGAAGCAGGTCGGGGTGGCGGAGTGGCCTCTCTCAAAATCACTGATTTGTAAGTTTGAACTGGTGCAGTTACTGGAGCAACCTCCTGTAAAACAACAGGCTTCAAGACAGTTGCTTGGGTAGTGACTGGTGCTGGTTGCGCCACCGTAACTCGACGAAGAACTTGTGGAGGTGGTTCAGTTTGTACAACACGCACTACATTGGATAAAAATAGAAAACAAAAAGGAAAATAAAATACCATCAGTTTTAACCTGTATAGGAACTTTAACGTGCTATGCTGATTTGATTTACCGATCCGCAAATTCTTACAGTATTTCATATTTAGTATGAACGAATCATTCAGAGTACCCATCAGTTGATGCAGAGTTGGTCCTCAAACTTAACCAAATGCAAAAGATCTATATTTCATGGGATGTAATTTTTAGCAAATGAAGGAAAAGTAGGAGGCTAATCTAAAGGTTGCGAGAGTGTTACAAATAGCTGTATATCATTTTGCTTACATAAAATTACATGTTAGAAATGAAAAGTAAAGCGCATGAAAAATTCAACTTAGCTTTTATCTCGTCAAGCAAATATTTCAAAATTATAAATTTGAAAACCCAACATGTTCAAACTGCAAATATTATTCTAATCCATTTATGGAAATTAGTTAACAGTACTACAAATCTAGCCACTTAGTATACGGGATACACGACGAAGTATCAACGGACCTGTTTCTTCCTGCACTTTCGGTTCGTCTAAGTAAACGATTGATGCTGGACGGCTCACAGAACGTCTCACCATGACTGGAGACGTATCACGCGCTGCATAAACTGTGGGGGCTCGTTGAACATACGCGGTCTCCTGCTGAACCGGGCGGTAGACAACTGGCTCAGGTGCTTCAGTAACGTAAACTTGCCGCTGTGTTACCGGTTGTACTGGCGTTGCTGGAGCTTGAACTGTAGATACTCGTCTAATAACGACCGGAGACGGTGGCTTCTCGCGCATCAAATAAACAGGTGAAGGAGTTCTTGGTGGTGGTTGTGGTGTTGCAACATATTCCTTGGTCACATATGAGTATTGTGGTTGTTCAACGGTATAAATCACATTGGTAGGGCGATGCCCACTATCCGCATTATATGGCCGATTTAACGTGTGTCCTGGGTCACCATATATAATAGTCTTGATTGTACTGATGTCGCTGGGGTTATGAACACGAAAGCTGTAATATACACGCCCTCCTTCGTAGTCTCCCTCGACACACAGCATAAAAAGATCCTTATTGCCGGGAAATGTGTAAATCCGCCTAACATCTTCATATGGCACATCTCGGCGGTATATTCGATGCCTGCTGCTCTCGGAACGAGAGAAATGTATACGGTCGGCTAAAAATTTAGCAGTTCCAGGTGGAACTTTCTTTTCTAATTGTCGATTGAGAACTGATGTAGCCAAACTGTCCGTTAGGTAATGCTGTCCGCTAACTTTCGTCTGTCCGACCAGATCCACAGTAACTCCGTATGCTATCTCAGATTTTCTATGCGGCTTCGCAGCCATTTTTGGCACAAACCGTATATTCTTTTTCTGTGCTGGCGAATCAAAATATTTCAACTTATATATTATGCGTGCTCACATGTCACAACATTTGCGAATTGAACTCGCTCATACCATTTAGAGCAAACGCCGTGAGACGGTTGAATACTTCACGTATTTCGATTGTGAACATGTGATTATATGTGCTACACGGGAACTCATTTTGCCGATCGTTAGCGGAAGAGACGTCATGTGAATGAAGAAATGTGCTAAAGATACTGGATTTATGAGATAGCAATTTGACGCGAGTTAAATAACTGAATTCCGTTTTAATCGACGATAAAGTGAATGGTCAATATCTACTGTGAATAAAAATCGATCGTATTACCATTAATGATAGGTGATAATCGGCTATTAAAAACAAAGTGCACATGGAAAAAGAAGTCAAATACTCAAAAGTTGAATGAAATGTGTACAACTGCTACAACGTTTGAACACTAAACCACAGAGGGATTAAGGGCAAAGCTTTTAAAATGCTTATAAAGTATTTCGTTTGTATCTATCCTCGATCTACAAGAGCACATTTTCTGTTGCAATTCCAATATGGTAGTTAAAAAGATTTGGTGTGTTAAATTAACTTCTTTTTGAAACGGTAGCAGTGCCAGCATTGGTTTAATACTCCACACAACTTCCTCGGTTGGATACCCGCATTATATCGGTCTATAAACAACTCTGACATATTGTAAGGGATATGGAGGTCAATCGAGACTAAGCCGAATTTCCTGTCATAACGTCTATTGCGTTGTTTACACCGGTTTTGAAGTCACACGAGACCACCGTATCCACGCCACCCCTGTGTTTCACATACGCATTTTGATGACATCCAGATCTACCGCTAATGTTCAATATTTTAACGATAACCACCTTCGCCCGGGAATCTAGCAAAAAAGTTGAAGTCTAATGGACGACGTATTTATTCAGTATATTATGAAGAATAAAACACTTGTCTTTCCTACACCGCCAACTTGTCTGCAGGACTTTCATATTGATCTGATTTGCGATTCGATTTTGTGCCAACTGGTGCAATTTTCAAAGTTTTTCAAAGTTGTCAAAGTTTTAATGGTCCAAGAAGTAAATACTTTACAGTAACCACAGATTAAAAATATAAGGAATTCATAAAAACAACACAAATGTTTTATACACATGGAAAGTCAGCATGTGTATTCAGGTGCAAGGTTGGGTTTGGTCAACATATACTTGTCAAGTTCAGCCTTGAACATGTTCAGGCTTGTTGCGCAAATGATATGTGGGGCAGGGAGTTCCATAGAAAACAGACTCTGACAGCAAAGAAAAACCTTCGACAATTTGATCTGGAGTGTGAAATAATTAACTTGTTTCCATGCGATCTGCTACCACGTGCTTCGTCCGATGATGAAACCAGGTGTTTAAGTGGGTGATCCACTCTATGCAGAATGTTAAACAGCAGGATCAAGTCACCCCTGAGACGACTTTACGAAAAGTCAAACAGGTTTATAGTTGCAATCCTCTCCTCGTATTGACTGTTATATAGTCGGGTCACCAGTTTGTAGCGCGTTGCATCAAGTTCATGTCCTTTTGTAACCATGGGAACCATGCTTGAACAGCGTACTCCATTGTTGGCCTGATATAGGTGTTAATTATCCGTGGGAGTATCTGCTTTGTGAAACTACCGAAGATCCTTCGGAGCAGTGCTAAGCTTTTTCAGGAATTTTTGTATACAACAGAACACTGCCGTGAATACTTCAATTTACTGCTAATCCACACATCCAGGTCTCTTTAGTAACCCATGACAGTTGCTGA